>JALIRR010002179.1:0-30000 GCA_023091755.1 Montipora sp. Colony 1 RG-2022
TCTTCTATATAGCCTCTATTGCAGACTAAACATGTTCTTCCATCTACTGGGATTGGAGCACCTCTATTTTCGTATTTCCCAGTCTGTATTCGCGAGCTATGAACCCCCAGTCGCAATTTTGTCATATTTATTCTATGTGCTCGGTTTCTGATAGTTTTGAGATAGTCTTCCAATTGGTAGTCGAATTTGACTTCTTTGTGTGTAAATTTCTCTCTAGAGCCTTCGGAAGTGTTTTTGCGAGCCTTCAGCCAATTTCGAATGTAGTCCTTTTTAAGCTGTTTCTTTATGGAGGAACGAGCGTTCTTGATGTGTAGTTGGCTTGATGTATTGCTTGTAGGGTGCATTCGTATAGTTTCGTCATTATTTATTACATCAAAAGTGAGTGAGTGAACGAGTGAGCGAGTGAGTGAGTGCAGATGCTGGATCTTTTTTAGTCCCACTACAATTACGGTGCTAACAAGTATTAAAACAATACCGACTATGACAGCCCCTCCCTGCCAATCCTAATTTCTCTATCGTATCAAATGTTATTACAACTCATGAAAAACGACTTTCATTGAGTGGCCACGTACTGGTAAGACGCATTACACCTTAATACTAAAAATGGAGCTAAAATCTCTAACCACAACAAACACACATCACAGTCGGCATTGTTCAGTTGCCGGTTTAACAATGAAATATAGTTTCTTTTAAAATTTTCGTTCTAAGGTATTTAAAAGGATTTGTACCTTTATCCTGGTCCGGTTAACGACTCGCAGCTTCGTAGACAAAAAAGCCAAACACATCAAAGTAGGATTTTGTGCAAGAAAAGATTATCGAAATTATTTCCTGAGGTGGCAGCTGAGGAGGAGAACAACATGGCATCATACTTCAAACCGCTGAAATCAGTAATTCTGGGTCTTCGCTTTCCGAAATGACTCTCTCTTATCACAAGATGTTGAGGAAAAAAATTAGTCAAAAAATGAACTTAGATAAGACTTGCTGAATTGCGTGTGCCTTGGCAAAAGTCTTTTGATGTTTCCGCGTTAATCTTCTGTGGATTAACAATAGTTAAAATGTTTTCTTTTGTACTTAAGAAAGTTTCCTCCATGCTGTGGGAGAGCATAAGCGTCATTATCCATTTGTATTCTATCTTTGAATAGAAGAAGTATTTCTCTTAACCTTCACAAACAAACTTAATCCGGTAAAAATGACCTCGATTTCACAAGCACGAGACTTCCCCATGAAGAGACGAAAGTCACAGAAAGAGATTTTCGTTCGTCCGTCAACAGCACGTCTGAGTTGTCAGGATTGATTTTGCTTATGGTTCTAATTCTCAAAATTTGCAGACTCCGATATTCTATAAAGCTATCCGGCCATTCCATTTAAAAGCCATGGTTGCCACATTTTCTATGCTAAAAGCCTCAAAATCGTACCAACCTCTTCGCATTCCGTGTTTTGTCACTCTTAAGTCATGCAATTTCACAAAAGAAAAAATGTGCGATTTTTGTAAGAGTAAGCCTTATCTTCCGAGGGGATCTACTATGGAGCATTAAAAGTACATAGGCAGTCCGCGCAATTTCCGCTTTAGTTGTAAGTAAGTGGTTAATTTGACACCTTATGGAAAGATCCCAAGACAACCGCAAATTATATACGAAAGTGAAGAAATTAATTACTGTTGTACTCACCTAAAAGTTTATAGATGTCATGTCGTTACAAAATGGGTGACAACTTCAAAAGCACAGTGATTAATTTAAGTACGTTATCAAAATCAAGTGTCAAGCCTTTGCATGCAGGCATGTGGACACCGAAAGATTAATCGAGCTTAAGAAAAAGTGCTGTCATCTCGCAGTATTTGGCATTATTCCTCCCTATAAAATTTCTAAATTATTTTATCTCTAATTGTAAATTTCTCTTCAATATGAAAGAAGGAGCGAAAGGTCGACAGTCAGTGCATGGAAAATTTGTCTTCCAACATGCATTGGTATCATTGCCATAGTGTTTTGGCCAAGGCAAAGCTTGTTAAGAACTGCTAACTTAATGAAAGAGGGATCGAATTAAAGAACTAACAGTAGAGTTCTTCAGTGGAAATCATTAAAGAAATGACTTTAAATCAGTCAGCAACCAGAGCAAAATGGCTCAGATCAATGCACGGCCATAACTGAATCTGATGGAGGCTATTTGTTGACTTCGTTAGCTTCGTGTTCCTTGTACGGAAATAGATTTGAACTCTTACTAAGTTAATGGCCTCCTTCTAACATTCCATCTTTAAATATAATTATCTTTTAAACATTTATTTTGTGTGGCTTTTAATGCTGTGTTTACAAGTTGACAATTTTCTTCTGGATGATCGACATTTTATGACGTGAAAAGGTCATAATAATGGTTCATTTGTGAAGGCAGTTGTTACTAATGGAAAACTAACATCAGATTTGCATTAAACCACGAGAGTGCAAGTTCCTCAGTCAAAAGTAGCCATTTAACCCACCTTTCAGTGTTGCATAATCACTTTTGCAGTTCCTACAGAAACCGCCAAACTTTAGGGAGGAATTACAAGGCTATGTATTTCTGTCACACGACTAACAATGCCTTTTAAAACGCAAGAAAAAATGTACAAAAATCATGCGTGCATACCTCACATCTACATAGCAGTTGCTTTCAATCTTCCAGACATAACAACAAGAGAGGACTCTGAGCGGTATTAGTTTAAATGAGGGGTAAACAAGTTCATTCGCCATAAAAAATCGTTTGTCTTATGGTTGATTGGAAGGCGCAGAGGATCAGTGCTACAAAAATTTAGCATCTGTCAAAATACGTTTTATTAAAACGGATTATAGCAGGTTACGAAATAATGGGCATAACAAAACGCACCTGACCTGTTGGGTGGGGGAAAACAAATGAAGTGAGAAGAGAGGGACTAAAAACAATCTAAAAGCTGCCGCGGACTTGGTACTCGATCGAAATTTAATACTAAATGCTATATAGAAGAGAGTGGACCATGTGGCAAAATAAGACTATGGATATAAGGCCCATACGAGAGTTTTCACATCCTGCATTGTAACGCCCTGGTGGAACTCTAATTGGAACTCTGGATTTTTACCTGGTTGTAAAAATCCATGGTCATTTGCAACAATTAGGCAAATTCATTACATTCGTATCTGGAACCCAAATATTTGTTAAAATGATTAGCTTCTTTTTAAATGGCTTGTTAGTCCAACGCAGCTTTAAAATGCCGGGTCTAATATGGTCATCAAGAATTCGCCACTTATGCGGGTCTGGACCACGCGCGAGCAATTTCCTGATTACGCCATGTTAACCCTGAGTCGTAAGTCATAAGTCCCATCAGCTAAAATAAATCGGCCCTGAAAAATTCTCTGCCGTTCAATTAATGGACAAACAAAAATGAGAAGAGGGAGGACTGAATCCGAATCTTACAAAGAGCAGCAAATGTGGGAAGGGGAGGATTGGGCTGAGTAATTTCGAAAGCCATACACCTTGTCATTTTAGTATTCTTTTGTTTGCTTGCATATTAGTCCTTCTTGCCTCGTGCGAGGTTATATGTTCTTTTGAATTTTTAGTTTACGAACGAGGCAACAAGGGATAAGTTGCAATCAAACAAAAACATACTGAAAAAAGACTAAATATTTTAAGCAAGAGCCGATACAACGTAGATTTGATTTTAGTGATGTAATATATTTCGGCTGGCCATCTTCAGGTACAATGTAAACTCTCATTGTACCTGAAGAAGGCTGGTTTGGCCAGCCGAAATATAGTACATCACTAAAATCAAATCTACGTTGTATCGGCTCTTGCTTAAAATATTTAGTTTCTCAACTTGAAATAACGCCGATCAGATCAAGCCACTGATCCAACGTACACCGACAGGAAAATTGTCCACGGTTGCTTGCTTCGAAACTCTGAAAAAATACAGCCATTAATATTTTGGAATAAGGTGTGTACACTCGGATGCCGGGTAGAATGTTTTGACAGTGCAACGTTACATGATTTTTAATCACTTTTAGATCTGACAAACTTGGACATAAGGAAATAAGTCGATGAGTTTATTCATAAATCATAATCAATCCAAGTACCTCAGACGCCAAAAAAATAGCAGAAGAATTCTTTGGCGGCCTAATTTGGGCTATAATTGGATAAACCATGCTCTGTCTTATTGCGGGCAGGATTTAAGTCATTTTACAGGAATAACACCCCTTCCGTGGGGACTCCTGTCGAGGTCACCCTTCCCCTTCCCACGTCATTTTGGAGAGAATTACGAATACCACAGATGAAAATTAAACATGAGACAATGTCTTCAGGGAGGTTTTGTGGTCGTTGTTTCCTTCATGTGTTACAAAATGACATAAGCCCTTATTATCTGTCTTTGTGGTTTGACACGTCTTCTTTTGCCATTTCCTGCATGCCGAGAACTGCTGCCGTACGCCGTGAATTGAAAGCGGAAACTTAGCTATAGGCCTCATGCATGGTTATAAATTTCTTTGAAGGTCCGTATATGAGGCTATTCGGAATATGAAAGACACTGTTTGCTTTGTTATATCATATACCCTAGCTTGAAATATAGCGCATTCTGCTTTTTTTCAACGAAACTGATATTCAAGGCAAGCCAGTTCAACGAAAATTTAATTCCACCATCCCCCCCCCCCACCCCCCTTTCAACGCATTTTGTTTGAAAATGATTAGGACCACACGTATTGCCAAGGGCGCAAACACGCTACTCCAAGAACTAGGAATCTCATTGGTTTAGAGGCAGGTTTTAACACAACCCAGCTCAGATCTAAAGGTTTAATCTTATTACAAATTTCTTTATCCATTGTCAAAGTGTGTGGCTTAGGTAAAGTTATCTTTTTACATAACTTTGAGTGATTTCGTATTCAAGATGAAAGGTACTGTGAATGTTTCGACATTTGAATATATAACACAATTTTGGAGGTCTTTTCAGGCAGCCTTTGGCCGCTCAATTAACACACATTTTTTCGAATTGATCGTACTCAACAAACATTTATAGAAAGCTTCCAACGTCTTTGTACGCGAAGGAGTTTTTTCACAAGTCAGTGTTTTACACAGGAAATCATTTCATGTTTTATTTTACTCAATAAAGCTTTACCTAATAATGTTTTTCAAGATATGGCACACTCGAAGGCACAACTACACGCAAAAAGGCTTGAGCCATTCTTCGTGAAAAATATAACTATAGTAAATATACACTGTTGAATCCATACTGATATAAGTTTTATTGCCGAGTCAACCATTTCAACAATCCTAAGTTTTTTTAAATGCAACTATGAAAGACAATGTACAAAATGTCTTTTTGATTTCATCATTTAATTTAAGTTTAGTTAGTGTTGACACAGAAGCGCGTGCAGTGTTTAACAGATTTAGCAGGAACAGATTTGCGCCTGTTGGTCGGTCCGGAGTTTTAAAGACGCTTCAAGTTTAAATTTTAACTGCTCGTGGTAAAGAGTTTTGAACGTACCTTCGCGATCTATCCGTCGTTGAAGATATGTAGATAAGACGGTTTGCCAGTCGCGTTTCTAACGCTTTCACGTACCAGCCTACGACAGTGAACTTCTTCTTAGAGAGTAAGTTAATCTATCTTGTTTTTTTTTTTAAAGTTAATTCTACTTCTGGGAATGTAAAAACTGCTACATAAGCTGTTAACACTGTTAAATGTCAACGACCAGATAAAAAAATTCTCGCCGGTAGGTAAATGTCAGTCCTCTATATTCAATGGCACCACGCTGCAACGCCACTTCAATAGTGTAATTATCTTCGCTCGCGGTATGATTGTATCAACAATTAAACATAATCCTAAAATCTCATTGGCTACTTATTGGTTTTATGGCTGGGATTCGCGTTACTCCAATTATTTTTCGCGCGAGAAATAATCAAGTCCCTATATTTATACGTTGCTTTCGAATAATTTCCTTCTCCTAAAATTGGAAGATTTGTGGACATTTAAACTAATTACTGTCGCTTCATTTTAATTAATAAATTTTCTTGTTTCTTGCAAAAGCAACATGTCGGCCTTTGTACAGTTTAGTATTGGTCTTACACCAGTTATCAGTAAGTAACAGATGATTTACTTTCCACGCCCAGCTTAGCTGTCAAGCAGATCGACACACCGGATTGTGGGCCTTCGCTCTGCGAAGTTAATATTCCAGCTTGTGTAGATCTAGCCTTTAACATATCAATTGATTGATGAACCATTTACAATGTTGAAGTGGTTCCTGTCGAATTTCTTTTAAATCTATCGTTGTAGAGATATTTGTGGCATGCTATGAAACATCAGCTGAGTGATTAAGATGTTTTGTTGAGCAGCCATCGCGACGCAAGAGATTAAAATGACGCCAGATGTTCCGTCGTAATGTCTGGATTTTTCAAAAAATGGGTGTTTGATTTGAAAGGGTTCTTGGGAGGGATCCAATAACACGAGTTGCAAATAAACGAGAAAAAGAACGTCATTAGTACGACTTAAGGACGGTGCCTACTAATTCAAGCCGGTTCTTTTGCGCGGTGTATGAATATGCTGCCGTAAAAACAGATCTCAACAAGTATTAGTGAAATCCAAAAAGAAAATTGCGGGTAACCATGCATTTTTCAAAGATTTATCACCAATATGTGAAAAAAGCTTTAAAATACAAAGCAATTTATAGCATTCTTTTCAAAATTGAAACTTAGAAAACTCTGATAAACGCGAGGTTACCCCAAATTTTCTTTTTGGATGTCAAGAGCCCTAGCTACGTTCATCTTTCTCCGCTGTATAGTTTTGAACCACGCAAAAATACCCCGGTATTAGTAAGCACCATCCATAGGAAACCAGAGTATCTCGAGATGATCAGAACGTATGCGCAATAAAATACATGTCACAAAATTTAGCCAAAACTGGCATTCACAAACGAAACGTAAAAATAACTACTTAAAATAACGAAAGAAGGTTGGAAAAAACAGGAAATGGAAAAGGAGCTAGGGTTGGGCAAACTTGTAGACGATTGGACTACAATTGCAGTTTTTGAAAACTGTTCAGCGTAATAATTTTTCGAGGTTTATAAATTTATAAGTTTATGTGCAAATCAATCAGTAAAATCAAGTACGTCTATGATCCTCGCAGTTATGAACGCAATTTTAGAAGCCTGGAAAATTCAGGACTGAAACGGGGTTTGAACTACCGGTGCGACGCTCTTAACCAATTGAGCTATGAAGCCACTGACGTTGGGAGTTGGTAGTTTGTGGTGTTATATGAAATGAATCATATCTTGAACTGCGGATATGAAATCAAGTAAAGCTATGATCCTCGCAGTTATGAACGCAATTTTAACAATTGCGTAGAGAGGCCTGAAAAATTCAGGACTTTAACGGGGTTTGAACCGGTGACCTGGCGATACCGGTGCGACGCTCTAACCAACTGAGCTATGAAGCCACTGACATTGGGACCTGGTAGTTTGTGGGTTTTAATGTTCCCGTGATGAATGAATCAACGATGAAATGATATATGAGATGAATCATATATTGAACTGCGGACATGAAATCACGTCAAGCTATGATCCCCGCAGTTATGAACGCAATTTTAACAATTGCGTAGAGAAGCCTTCAAAATTCAGGACTTCAACGGGGTTTGAACCCGGTGCGGCGCTCTAACCAACTGAGCTATGAAGCTACTGTAGTTGAGAGCTAGGGCCCGTTTCTCGAGAGTCCCGACACTTTCCGGGCCATTTTCGGGTGTCGCAATTCCCTCTGTATCTCAATAACGTAGTAGTTTGATTTTTGTTACCTTGAAAACATCTTAAAAGATCGGCTTTCCAGAACAAGCGGCTGGCAGGTTCACAAATGGCATTGCTTTCTATAAACGGGGCCTTGGTTATTTGTGGGTTCTAATGTTCCCGTGATCAATGAATCAACGATGAAATGATATATGAAATGAATCATATATTGCTTAAATTGTGTTCATAACTGCGAAGATCATAGGCTTCACTTGAAAGTTTTTGTCTGTCGTTTGTAACTTAGATTCTGCTTGCTGGACAAACATTCTTAGCTTCAAGCTTTGATTTGTAACAAGAGAGTATGAAGGTAAGAGAGGTAATCCCTCATATTGGCCCTATTCCCATCGTAATCCTTTTAAAGTTATTTTTAGATCTCCTGTGAGATCCGGTATTTTCACGAGGGTTTACTGATAGCCAATCACATGTCCCCATTTTTACCAATGTTGACAGCTGAACGAATTTCCACGCAATGATTCGCGTCGTTCGCGAAAATGGGGACGTATGATTGGCTATCAGTTAACCCTCGTGGGAATACCGGATCTCACAGGAGATCTAAAAATAACTTAAGAGGGATTACGATGGGGATAGGGCCAATATGAGGGATTACCTCTCTTACCTTCATACTCTCTTGTTTGTAAGTAATTTTTGGATTAATGCGTTTGGGTATCTTGTCAAAAGTAAGACAATTTTTTAATCAAGGTATTCTTATTATGCTCTACTACTCTCTTATTTATCCTTTTCTTATTTATCTGTGGTGTTCATGTTTGGGGCTTAGCATTTCCCTCGTTTCTAACACCATTACCAAAAGAAAGCAATAAGAATTATAACCTTCTACTAAAGACGATCCTATTCTGCATCCCTCTTTAAATCTCTCAAGTTTATCATCATTGCCTGTAGCCCCGTCTGGGGCAAAGGCCACCAATACCCACCCTCCAGTCATCACGGTCCTGGGCCAATCGTGGCAGCTCTCCCGGCGTGTAGCCATTTCTCCTCATCTCTGCCTCTAGGTCACGGCGCCACGAGTTTCTTGCTCGGCCCCTCTTTCTTTTCCCCTGAGAGTTCCAGGTGTTGCCAAGTGATGTTAGATGAGGACTTCCGAAGGGTGTGACCGATCCACTTCCAGCGTCTTTGAAGGGTGTCAACTTCTATAGGCTGCTGTGTCGTTCGTTTTCATAGATCTTGGTTGCTGATGATGTTTGGCCAGCGTATCTCTCAAGTTACTTGACTTAAATGATACCATCAAATTACAGGTTCTCTCGTTTGTTTATCAGTGGTCACACAGACCCTCTCAATAGGCCAGTTTCGTATTCTAACGGTTGGACTGGATCTAGCATGAAATGGAGGCTAATGCGGGCAAATTAATTTGCATTTGAAAAGATTTGCCCGCATTAGCCTCCATTTCATGCTAGATCCAGTCCAGCCGTGAGAATTCGAAAATGGTCTGTTAATTCTTACACTCCTTAATTACTAGCCTAGCTTACGAAGAGATATTTTTTATCCCAAAGAACGAAATTTTCCTTGTGTTCACTTTGTACGGATTTTTTTCTCATTTTCTCTTTTTTGTTGGAATCATACAGTCACTAGATTAGCCACTGCTACTTGGATGATCCCAACTCATTCATTGTCTAGATATTTGTACTAAATTCCTTTATTCATTATTTTGTTGTTTGCACATCTCAGCTTTTTTATTCTGTACTTTCGAGAGTGAATTAGATAAGAGTGATGATCTATCACTTTGCAGCCTTGCCCCAGCGCACTCAAAAATGGATTTATTTTGAGATACACTTTGCTCGCGAAACAAACAAGAGGTCGCCAATTTTAACCAATCAGAAGAAACCATGTCACGCGTGACTGCTTCTGGCAAGTTTTTTCAGGGATATGACCACTGATTTTCGCGGGAACGGGTATTCTAAAAGTATACTCATTTGTGACTGTGCTGGGGAGCCCACCCATGCCAAAACAACGCTCTTTTCTAATTCACTCTTGGTTAAATAAATTATTTGATCTGATCTGAAGTTGCATAGCGAGTAGGGAGGAGTAATTGGTCAAGATTACACTAAATGAACTGCACTGCCTAAACACAGCCCTTTAATAAATACAAGCATTTCCATGACACCAGCAGTGAAGTAAATTTTGGTGATAAGTGATTGACAAGGGATAGTTTACGGACATTGTACAGATACTTCGGTAGCGAGAGTGTGGTTGGCTGTGTGAACTGCATGATAATTGCATCAAAAACGGTGGATTACACAATTCATTTGCGCAAAGCATTTTGGTTGATTAGGCTCCTTCCACGCGATTGGTTTCCCGAATTTTTATAAGGAACTTTGAAAAAAATTTGTTAGGCGCTTGATTTGCCGCCTACTTTGGTCGACTGACACATATTCACTTTATTTGAAGTGTGTTGTTTTCCTTCGTCATGATACTACAGGTATCTCCTGCTTACGATTGGTGCATGGTACGGTATAAGGGAATCTTTAACTTGCTGGCGTCCTTGTTTACATTTACAAGTTTGCTCACAGAAGGCATCATGCAATAAAAGTTGACTTTAAAAGGAAAAAGAACTTTAAGCCTTTTTAGAGCGGTTTTCAATTGAGTGTCGAAAGTAATTAGCGAATTGCTTTGGTTTATGATTACTTCACTCAGTGATTGGTTCAAAGTTCTCGCGCCCCTTTTTCAACCAATCAAAAGCGAAACCAAAACCAATCGTGGCTCGCGCGTGCACATTTCCGGCGCTTTGTGTCGGGCTGCGTGTAATTACTTCGAGTTTTGATTGGTTTACCGGATTGTCTCCGTCCTTTTTGATAGGCCAAGGTAATTACTTTGGTTTTGGTTTTACGATACTCGATTGAAACTCGCTCTAGCTTTGATAACGAGCCAGTTATCAGCCATCAAAACTGATAAATTCTTGGGTGACAAAAGCGCCAATGATTCATACATTCTTAGCCTGCGCCACAGACGAAACCAAAACCTCTGGTAAGGTCCGTCTACGAACCAGTGCCGAAGTCCTTTTTCTGGGCCCCCGGCAGGGTACCTGGATTTGAGAACGCGTCATGATTGGTCTGTTAAGAGAAACCCTTGTTCGACAAGACTGGTAATAGCCAATCAGGTTAAAGGGAAACTTGAAACACACTTCCGCTTGTTCGTTGAGTTCGTTGGGGGTCCAGAACAAGGATCTCGATGCTGTTTCGCAGACGTTACCAACCGGTGTTAGATTACGGCTGCGACGCAGGCTAATACAATCTTTCCAGAGATTATCTGGTATATCAGGTTCAACTTTTCAGGGGTAGCTCGCTCACTAGTCAATGCACTTTCAGTATTCAGTACCTTTTTCTTAGCAGACTGATTAGATAAAAAATAATAAACAAACTGCGGTGATAAACACGTTATAATGCATTTAACTTGTATGTTGTATCATACGAAATGGCATGTTGAAATTCGTTACAAGATGTTTATCACCGCAGTTAATTTATTGTTTTTGTTCAAGTTAAAATGGCAGAAAAACAAGAGTATTTGTGATGTGACTGATTAGAAAACGATAGCCTTGTGCTAATGAGGCAAAAAATGCAAACAAAGATTTCCCATATCCGAAACATCTGAACGGTAATTTCATTTGGTACTTCTAGAAGAAAGTCTATCGATCCCATGGAATGATTGCTAGCATTAGCAGAGTGCTCGCCGGCAAACTATGAAGAGAAGCATTTCCCATTCGCAACTAAGACCGCGATTCTGTAAATGGACTCTAGGAGGCTGTTGCACAGTCTCAGAACTTCTACGGAATTCGTCCCCAGAGGCCGCTTTTCTTTTAATTAGCACCAACAACACGAACTTTGACCAAAGCCAAAACAGGAAGTCCGCGAGGCACGGACTTCCGGCTCTTCTGCTCATTCTCAGAAGGAAGACCTTAGACAGCAATGATCAGAACCCGGCTGCTGACCAGCGGTTTTCGTTAAAACAGTGGTTTGCTGGGGATTCTCAGTCTTGCGGGCTCAGAAAACCTTGGTTGTGGTCATTGTTATTTAAGGTTTTTCCTTTTAAAGCGGGAAGTCCCCAAATCACGGACTTCCGAATCGTCTACGCACGCTCAGGAATTTGAAACAACAGTGGTTGTCAACGGTTACAAAAATAGACCTTCACTACTACTGCGCGTATAAATTGGAAGAGGCCAGAGTCCATTTTCTTGGCAGACTCTAAGGACGAGATTAAAAATTATACCATTACCGCGACTGCGCGTATTTTTGGCTGAGGCCAACTTCCGCACGATCGAAAAACTTATGCAATCAAATCTCACTTCGAACACAGGAGTAACTTCCACACGATCGAAAGACTTGCACAATCAAATCTCACTACGAACAAAGCAGCAACTGCTTTACTTGATGAGCATGCGTTAGTCACAATGCCACCAAGGTCGCACGAGGTCGAGGCATTTTCACATAGCCAGTCCTACATAAAATGGCATCAAGGCTATCCCTCGAGCAACTACAAGAATAGAATCCTTCGTCGCAACGCAATCACTTTAGGGAACAAGGGAACTATTGCTTCATACTCGGGAAAAGGGAGCCATGACGAGATTGTGTATGTTCAATATTTTTTTCACAATTGTTGAAGACGAAAAAAATGATCTTATTCAGAAGCTGCCTTCATTTTGTTGCCATTGCAGTGGGCTCCGTCTAGGAGGTGCCTCCCACATACTCAGAGGTTAAGAGTATTATAAATTTCACTTAAAGACGGTGCCTACTAATTCAAAGGTATTTTGCGCAGTTTACTGAATATGCGGGAAAAGCAGATCTTAACAATTGTTATTGAAATCCAAAAAGAACCACGCATTTTTCGAAGATTATTTATCAACAATATTTGTAAAAAGCTTGAAAATAAAAAGCAATGCCACGGCGTTCTTTTCCAAATTGAAGGTTAATTATCTCTGAAAAATGAGTGGTTACCCCCAATTTTCTTTTTAGATAGTAAGAGCACTTGCTAAGTTCTGCTTTCTCCACAAAAATGTACCACCCATAGGAAATCCGAGCATCTCGAGATGCGCAGAACGTATGCGCAATAACAATAGTAGGCACCGGCGTTAACAAGGCAAGGATCACCAAAGCGAATGAAACTAGCGTAGAATGGCGGTCACATAGGTATCATGTATTTCGAGCTGCCTTTTTCCTATCAAAAAACTTGCTCTTACGACTAAAATTAATAAATCTTGTAGAATCGCCTTTCATATTTTACATACTTTGTAGTTTTTTATTATATTATTTTAGTTTTTTTGATGGCGTACTTTAAAACTAGTCGTAAAACACACAAAATTGGAATGGCACTCCAAAATCGTCGCACAGTACCAATAAACTGAAAATTTGGGAAACCGGGGACATCTCCAGAGATGTGCTTAGCCGCATGATCCTCATAATTTCTGGCGCGGGAGCCAAATATGTCTTCTGTTTGTGCTCAGACGTTTTATACACAAGAAATTTACCGTGCTGTACCCGAACAACATTGATACGGTACCGAGACTTCAAGGTACCGTGCCAGATTTTTTGTGCTAGATAGTGCAAAGCGGGATTTAGTCCTCTTTCTTTATCAGCTTAAGACCGTTGAAAATTTAAAGATAACGTTTTATTCGGCAAATAAAGAAAGTCCTTAGTTACCATGTGTTGTTTTGTAACAAGGCAAATGAGGAAGCAACAAGTCTTAGACTAACACAGAAAAGTAAGGATAACGAACATTGTTTCTGACTAGATGACGTCACAATTCCTGGTTTTTCAAATCCCTCTTCCATGCCTTTTTGTCATAGGAGCTTAGCTCCACCTGCAATGTAAGGCCTTACCTTAAAAAATAATAATAATAATAATTACCCCCGCGAGGAGGCAACCTAGAACTAACCAAGTAAATAGTTTAAATGTATAAATTAGTATTTAATTCGTGATTTTTCCTGATGAATTGTGATATTAGCTAGCGTTGTTCATTTGTTAGGTTTTCAATACTTATTAGGTGGAATACCTGTAAACTACCAGTAGGTCTCAAGATAAGTGTATAAATTCCACGTTAAATAAAGTATGTTATGTTATATTGTGTTACGTTATTGGTAGATATTGTAGGAGGAATCAATTTCGAATAGCTCAACCGGGCGCGCAATGCAAGTTGGTATCGGTTTTGCTTAAACGGACGCGCAAGTAGTATTGGTATTGTTTTACTAAACCGAAGTGTTTTAGGAATCACGAAGTAGAAATTCGCATGGAAAACCAAAGTGCAGCTGTTCGGGTTTACGATTGAAAAATCAAACATTGAAGCAGATCTGATGCAAATCAAGTTGCCTGGTTCAGAAATTGAATTTGTTCGGACACAAACGCAGAAACAGGGGCGAGATGTTCAGCACATAATTTAATCAAACGTATCTCAACTGCTTTTCATACTATCTTAGGCGGGGAAAGATGTAGCGAAAACTATTACAAGTGCTTCATAGTTAAGGACGTTCGCGCCCATTGCTACCGCGCATCTTTTCGCACATGTCACGCACACGTCATTCATCGTAGACCACGCAGGTAAACACGATGCTAAAGGAGCAAAAATTTTCCACAAGAATGGAACATGAAAGTATGTGGCATCATGGGATAGCTGTGGACCCAGGTCTTCTCGGAAATGTCACGCAATGACGTGACAGTGCGAATAGACAATCGCTTTGAGAACTTCGCAGCGATTTTACTCTCTTGAATGCTCGGTGACCCCCATTTTTCTTTCCGTAGATCACTTCCTTTCTTGATTTTGTCCATTTTAACAAAAAACAAAAAAAATCTATACGTGAGAAGTTACAAATATTTGGCCTTTTATGCTCTCGTGCGACCGAAGTTTTCTTTCTTAGGCTAATATGTATCGTTTTTCAAGGTCTATTTCACTTCAGAAAAAGACATCAGCTGCAAAGGTTAATTTAGTTATATTAGTTATGTTGAACTGAGTACGTTTACCTGATCTAAATTTCACTCATGTAGCTTTTTTATTGCTGACAGTTGTAAGCTAAGATCGTCTTAAAGTAAGACTCACGTAACGCAATCTTCTAAAAATGCACCTCATGATCTCGAAAACGAGCGCGGTGACCCCCCATTTTTTTGCCTTTTTGGCAAAAGTAGATCATTACCTTTCTGCGTGGCAAGTTTAAAAAAAATCTGTAGGTGGGAATGTTTTGGTCTGCTTCACTCAGCGACATAATTTAAAACGTAAGCATAACAATTGAAAAAGAAAGTGTATCTACTATTTTCTTATGCTTATTCTTATGTCAATACGTTCATATGTTGTTTAAATCGAGTGCATGGCAGCTGTTTTTGATACTAGCGGATGTTCAAGTTAATAATTCCTAAGATGGCGTCCGGAGGCACCTCATTTACTAGAAACATGTGAGGTGGTTCGCAATTATCCCTGCCTTTACGACAAATCGTCGGATGAAGTATCCTGAAATAAAATTCCCGGTACGCTAGTTGCATTTCCTGTACCAGATTATCATAACTCTCCTTGTTATTTCCTCTTTCGGCCATGGGAAATATCCCTCCCCCGACAGGAGCTCCATCTTTCTGTTTTCTCCTTCTCTCTTGTTGCCGTCGTGTCGTCTTCTTCTACGTAGCAGCAATAGAAGGGAATTCTGTCTTCGTCTGCCATTTTGGAAACGTGGTTCGTCATATTATCCAGCGACATTTTTCTCGAGCTAACTGCGCTTGCGTATGTCACTTCTCTTATTAACCCAGTGGACAATCTCGTTCCCAGAGCCTTCGTTACCCTTGTCCAGCAGAACGGGCGCGGGAGCCTCTGGAATAATCCCAATCTCGTACCCAGAGTCCTCGGGCTTTTTGGCCAGCGGGTGAGCGCCCGGAGAGACTCTGGGATAATCGACTCCATTTTCCCAGAAAACGTGGGTTCCGGTCTTATGACGTATGGTTGAGTTTAAACGGAAGCAGAAAAGAGAAAACCGTTAACAGTAGAAATGGCGGGTTGAAAGTGTTTGAGAAACAAGAATTTTAGCCTTACACACAAAGAAACTGGAGAAATGATCATGGATTGGCTTGCTGTAAGAGCAAGTGAAGATGAAACCTCTGACGCTTTCGGTGAGTGTATTTTTGGTGTTTCAGCGTACATTCCACCGTACAGAATGCAATGAGAATGCCATCGTGCAAGCAACACGATCGACACAAATTTTTTTTTGTGGAAACGACACAAATGTCCTCTTCTTCTACAAGTTGATGTTTCCGTAATTCTGAATGGCTTCGACAAGACCTTATTCCACGAATTTCTCCTCAAAGAGACTGATGTAATGTTTTCCCACGGTACTTTTGCAACAGCAACAGTAATCACTTTTTAGAAGTTTTAGCAGCGTGGGAAAATTTTCAAACCTCCTCGTGTATTATTTTTGTGATTTATATATCTCTGAGGTAGAAAAAAATCAATCAGCACTGAAACTTGTTTTAGATTTTAAATCTCCCTCCAAATTCTGGGGCTTCCGAATTACTTACCGACTTCCTGTCGGACTGCCATTGTTACGCAAGCGGCCAATCAAAAATATAGTTCAAATCGATTATCCCAGAGTCTCTCCGGGCGCTCACCCGCTGGCCAAAAAGCCCGAGGACTCTGGGTACGAGATTGGAATAATCCAAAACCGGAACCAGATAACTCTGGTTCCGGTTAAATGACTGCGCGTGCGTGAGAGGAGATGGTTGGAAATCAACAATGGAGTTCACCTTGCCATGACAGCGCTTACTTTTCACTCGCGAGACACATGAGTATAAACACATCTCCTAATACACTCGAAGCTTTTAAACTGCGGAGAATAAACAATAACGAGATACATTTTATCAATCAAAACAGATTTCAGCATCTGGTGTCACGCAAGTGAAAATTGATGTATTTTCAAAAACAATAACTTTACGGAACTGGTAAGTTGTAAAATGATTTATTTCTAGATCATCTTCAACTTCGTGTAGATAAAAATTCAAAAGAAAGCACGATTTTCGAGTTTAGACTGAAAATGGCAGGAAATGAAACCGTTTTTCAACAGCCAATCAAATATGGCCTTTTTTGGATTGAACCAGTCTCTCTTTCCCCACCGCTGGTCAAGGGAACGATGACTCTGGGAACGAGATTGCCCAGTGGACAGCTCGCAGCAGAGAAGTTGTCGCGGTCCCCTGGACTTGTCAGAGGTGTCTGTACGTCCAAAATTAAACTGCTCAAAGTAGTAATGAACTCCATACCTGCAGGTTCGGAAACTATCGCAATACCGCAATTCAATACTGCAATTTGAGATAAAAATTCCCAAAATACGCGGTCCGCAAAAAAAAAAAAAGGTCCAATACCGCAATACAGCAAACCCCAATGTCCCCCTCAAGAAGAAACTGCATGAGCGCCGACAGGTCGAAAATTTAAACAAGGAACGTCGCTTCGATAACTATCAAATTTCGATCCGCAAATGCCGACGATGAAAACATCTGCAACGCATTATTTCGAAGTCCATCGTTGTGTTAAAGTATGAATTCGGTCGATACCATGCAGCGGTGATAAATTTCATCACTCTTCCTTTCCATGCAGTTTAAAAGGTCTAGAACAAGGTGCGAAACTAAAATATCCCGCATTATTTTCCGATAATCCTTGACAAAGAGTTCAGTCATGTCGTTTAACTGGCGTTGGTTCGATAATTTAGAAGCCGGTACCTGGCGCTATCCGAGAAATATTTTGCCACGGGATGATATAAACAAAGTGACCATGGGGCTCAATTCAATTCTGTACAAAGCGCATTTCATGCACTCAATTACCATCAGCCGCTAAAGGTTTCGATATATTGGCAGACGATATAAGTGCTAGACCGTAGAGCTGTTTTGTACCTGCACAGAAGTTGCACCGCGCACCGGTGGTTCAGGTGGTTGAGCACGGGGCGTGTCACGCGGGAGGTCGTGAGTTCAACTCCGGCCGGACCAACACTGTGATGGTCTTTAAATAACTGAAGAGACACTGAAGAGAAACTGTTACGTGGGATGTCGTGAGTTCAACTCCGGCCGGACCAACACTCAGGGTCTTTAAATAACTGAGGAGAAGGTGCTGCCTTCTTGGATAAGGACGACAAGAGGTATTTGTGGAGAAGACTTGAAAGTCTAACTATTTGCAGATGAAATTACCAAGGCAGCACTTTCTCCTTATTTCTTTTAATTAAGATCCTGAGTGTTGAGGCGGCCGAGGATCGATCCCGCGACCTCCCGCACGACAGCCCGATGCTCAACCAACTGAGCTGATCTTCCTGCTGGGTATGTCGTGTTACATCTCAGCTCCTACACGAAGCTTAGAGATGTATAGCCTCATTTCCGAAATGCGTGACGAAACCCTACGGACGTCTTTGCGTGGGAGGCTAAGAGATGTAACACTTTTCGGAGGATACGAGCTATTCCCACCCTGCAAGCAGAGCCTTTCTTTTGCTTGCTCGATTTTGGCGTTCTCGAGAAATTTTGGATTTTGGAGTTCTCCTCCTCAGTAAAGAAAAAGACAAAAGGAGGCTCTGCTCGCAACAAGTCTGAAATCTGGGTGATTCGAATAATAACTGGGATACCCAAGTATTTCTTTCATTTCACAAAATCTTTAGGGACTGTGCCAAGAGCTCCAATAACTATTACCTGTTGCCAAAAAGTTTGTTGCCTTTCATTCTGGAACGCACGCCGTCGTTACTATAGCAACGTCTAACGATAATCCGCTGGCAGCGGCTAAATCTTTAAAAACAATGCTTTTGTTATTTTTAAAACATTTTCCAACCACAAAACAAAAGAATACTTTGTTTCGACAGCCAATAGACTCCTTGGGTGGTACATTAATGACAACAGGAGACGTAACGATGAGTATCGCTATTTTATCCGTCACAAGACGTCTCATGCGATACTCCTACATCCTACATCATTCTTTGTTGCGCTGTTACTGTTGACAGCTCTGCCCACTGAAGCGGGAAATTGTAGACAGTTAGAGCGGAGCAACCTTCAGATTTCAAAAGACACAATTTGGTCAGGCTTCAGTTATAATCACCATTTCCTCACTCGACTGCACAGCAAGATCAAGTTACCCCGGCGGCGAAAAGATGTACGCAATTTTTGAGCAATCCATTTGACGTTCTTGGAGCATTGTGGCAGCATTAATTTCAGCGGTCTTTTCACTTCTATTCTATTGTTCAAATTGCAACCGTTGATTCGACCGATGGCGCCCTTCTGAATGAAGGAATTCAACTTATGGCTTTACAGCGTAAATTGTCGGGTTCACCTGTGGAGGTATGAATTGATTCTTGATGACGCTAATGAAGTTTACCATTCGATAAATTATCGGAATTCGAAGAGATGCTTTCATGTCTTTTAAATTATCCTACTGTGTTAAAATACATTTACTGTCTGATACATTGCAACCTTATCTGTGTCATGGTACGCTTAACTTTTGTCACGTACATTTGAGATGAATGTCGTTTAAAGTGTAAAATTAATCGTTTAATTTATTATTTCACCTGGCAATATGTATGGTCTTGTAGGTTCGTTGACCAGCCTCACATATATATACAAATTGTAATGGTTTATTGCGTTGTTTCGAAAAAAAATGATTAGATCTTACAGTTAACGAATTTAAATTAAACAGGTGATTTCCACAGTGCCAAACATGACAGAACAGGCCTAGGTAAATAAGTGAAGAGATTAAAAAATATTAAATATCAAGAAACTTAAGCATACTTAATCTTGACGGAGCATATGTTTTGAACTGATGACAGGTTAATTATAGATTTTGATGATGTCATTAAATTAGCCATGTTTCAAAGATCTAGAGAGTACTACATTGATTTTGTAAAGTACACCACATTTAAGATTAATAATGTTATTAGTCAGATTTTCAAATTTCATTGTGATTAGACCAAAAGAAGACGATGGAAGACTTTTGAAAATCACTTGATCTCAAACAAAAGGGCCAGCAAGCTTGTATTCATTGGAGGGAAACCATCCATACAAATTTCTGAATATATTGCTTGCTTTTGTAGTTGAAGCAAGTTCCTCATTCAAATAATTTTTAGTAATTAGGTGATTCTTTTCAACTAGATATTTCTTGTAAGATTACACAGTTCTTTTTATGTAATTACATTGAATAGTTTAGGTTGATCCTGTGTGGCTTTTGTACCTGCCTGAGAAAAATTGTTTGAAAAGAGCCAATGTAACCTCCAGATGTTTCCACTGCTTTCCCGCTGCCTTGTTGGTGTCCCTCTGAGGAACACCAACATGAAGTCTCCATTCTATTTAAACACCCTAATTTTGAGTGCCACCCTTTGCCGAATAACTTGAGTTTGGAACATTGCACAGTCCCAAAACTTTGACACAGTGTTTATTTATTACCCTTCTACAATATCTCAATTTCTTGACTTTATTTGTTGAATGGTATCATAAAGCAATTTCATCTGTTCATTTCATCAGTATCGGGTTTAACAATTTCCAGCTCAGCCATTCGTTTCAATAACTAGTGAGAGTGTACCATTTCGACAAACGTGTGTATTCCATTGTTTAAACAGTATACTCAGTAAGACTGGCCAGTTCACAGTAGACGTTTCTCCAAAAATTACAGAAAACAGTCTGCTTGCTGGACATTTATATTATTATACTCCCAACATAAACTCTGGGAAGTCCATCAGTCTTTAACCCACTGACCCCTGGGAGTGAGACTTAACAGATTTTACTATGTCTAACACCAGATGATTTTACTCATCAACTGGGGGTTTCCTAGGGCACCTGAAGAGTGAATGGGCTAACCAGTAAAACACTATATCCCCTCCATTAACCCACTGACCCCTGGGAGTATGAGACTTAATTGATTTTACTCTGTCTAACACAAGATGATTTTACTCATCAACTGGGAGTTTCCTAGGGCACCTGAAGAGTGAATGGGCTAACCAGTAAAACACTATATCCCCTCCATTAACCCACTGACCCCTGGGGTATGAGACTTAATTGATTTTACTCTGTCTAACACAAGATAATTTTACTAATCAACTGGGGGTTTCCTAGGGCACCTGAAGAGTGAATGGGCTAAGCAGTCAAACACTATATCCCCTCCATTAACCCACTGACCCCTGGGAGTATGAGACTTAATTGATTTTACTCTGTCTAACACAAGATGATTTTACTCATCAACTGGGAGTTTCCTAGGGCACCTGAGGAGTGAATGGGCTAAAAGCAGTCAAACACTATATCCCCTCCATTAACCCACTGACCCCTGGGAGTATGAGACTTAATTGATTTTACTCTGTCTAACATCAGATGATTTTACTCATCAACTGGGGGTGTCCTAGGGCACCTGAGGAGTGAATGGGCTAAGCAGTCAAACACTATATCCCCTCCATTAACCCACTGATCCCTGGGAGTATGAGACTTAATTGATTTTACTCTGTCTAACACCAGATAATTTTACTCATCAACTGGGCGTTTCCTAGGGCACCTGAGGAGTGAATGGGCTAAGCAGTCAAACACCATATCCCCTCCATTAACCCACTGACCCCTGGGAGTGAGACTAACACCATATGATTTTACTCAACTCGGGATGCCTTGAGGCATCTGAGAAGTGAATGGGTTAACTGGGGTTTCAATAAGTTTAAAGTAAATGGCTGTGGCAAGAAAAGGCTGTAAGGCCTCTTTTCCCTAGGGAGGTCTGGGGGCAATTGCTCTCCTGGAAAATCTAGGAGCTCGGAAATGGCATTTCCAGCAATCTGGGCATCAACATCATTCGCAAGTATTCACTAACACGAAGCTGTACATGGCCAAGTCAGAGGACAATGTTTTTGCACTCTCGATCTCTTGTTTAAATACGACAAAATATTGCCTCCAGCTGTGCGCTTTCTAGTTGTGTCTTCCATTTTTAATATACAACACGCAGAAAACCGGAATGGCGTAGTGAATGTGATAATGCGTCCTTTAGATATTAGACTCCAGATGCTTATGATAACAAACGAGTTTAATGCACTTTAAAAACATCGAGCACATGCCTGGACAAAAGGTGAAGGAAACCTAATCCCAACATCCCTCACATCCTCATTCTCAGGATCTCCATTGTTGTTCGACAAAGAGACACTGGGAACAAGGTTGCATCCCTTGCAGGATAAACATGAATTCACATTCGGTGTAGTTACACTGAGCACTTTTTACCGCAGTATTAAAATGACCCTTTTACCACTGGAAACTGCATTTGGTGCATGTGACCAAGATCCCGAGGTAAATTTCCCATGGTAAATTTCCATGGATGCGTCAAAAAGATCTGACAAAGCGCTCATGACATTTAGGGTGCGTTTGATTGACCGTATTCTGGAATAGGAATACATGGAATATGGGTTAGAAATGCTTCGTTTTTATGGAGATTCACGCTAAAATTTTCAAATGTCTGCTAAAATGCTTTTTTAAACATATATTTTAATTTGTTATCCTTGCTGCTTCGAAGTGCGCCAAACATACCGTTTTAATCATCACTCCACATATTCTTATTCCGGAATAGGGTCAATCGAATGCGCCTTTAACATGGTAAGTTGGAAGGGTGTTTTGATGCGTGAGGCACAAGAGCCAGTCATGATGCTGATGATGTTGTGATTAAATTTCCTGCCAATGAATTGCGTGAGATTTCTTTTTACCTCAGTGATCTTCGTAACAAGTGACCGCCTGTTACCGGTAACACGGTATACTTAAACCGAAGTATGAGGTACTGCAGGATAATTTACCATGGCAAATGGCATTTAGTGTGGTGTGTGTCAGTCCGCACCTAATAACCGTTAAGTAAACTTCTGCTTTGTAAAAGCAGTGATCAAGGCAACATTTGGCACCAGTCTTTCTCCTCTATTCATC
This sequence comes from Montipora sp. Colony 1 RG-2022, assembly GCA_023091755.1. Lineage (NCBI taxonomy): Eukaryota > Metazoa > Cnidaria > Anthozoa > Scleractinia > Acroporidae > Montipora > Montipora sp. Colony 1 RG-2022. The sequence goes on from JALIRR010002179.1 coordinate 22,610, forward strand.
CAACTTTGCGGACTGCAAAGATCGCGTTAGCGAGTGGCAAAGGTGACTGCAAATAACTAGGAATTCATAAAAATATCCAACGTCCAAAAAAGAGCAGAACATACAGCAAAAGATTTCAGGATATTCTAGTTATTTTATTGAATTAAAATAATTTAAAATAGATCAAATTGAAATGGTGAGAATCTTGTAATTCAGCAGTAACTTAGGGAGTAGCCGGTGGAATTCACTGGTTGCTGGCTTCTATTGAAATGAATACATATTTCTTGTCTTAGGTGTATAAAGCCTGGGTGAACAGCTGTTTGGAAGAGTGTGGTGGCAAAAGAAGAATCACTGACTTAGCTGAGGAGTTAAAGGATGGAATCATTTTATGCCAGTTAATCAAGTTAACTACTGGACACGAAACATGTCAATGGGAAGAGGTAGGCGTTTAACCCCATGAAAGTCAGGAGCAAAATCGTTTGGTGTTAGGCAGAGTAAGATCTCTAAGTGGCACTCCCGACTAATTAGGAGAGAAACAATTAATGACAAACTAAGGTGTTTGAATTGGGCAGCAGTGCTTGTTTTGAAAATAAAACTACACCACCAAATTTATTAAAGGATTTGTTGATCTTTGTAATGTCAGTGAGTAATTCAAAATGAACGAAAATGCAAGTTGTCAATGAAACTGCAAATGATTTGAAATTTTGGCATTGTTATGCATTTCAACCAGCTGAATTATCAAGTGAAAGTCTTGATCTAATTGGCCTAAAGTTTGACAAAAAAAAATAATGAATTAAGAATTCAGAAATTTAAGTTCGATAAAATACTGTCATATTACTACGGCATTTGAAGACCTGCCTTGGTTGTTCACGAAATGGAAATTGCTATCCACAGAGGATAAATCATTTTCCAGTGGATAAGTGCGAATCAATTTCCTGGGGGGGGGGGGGGGTACTCCCTATAATGGCCTATATACGGGGAGGCTCCGCCCGAAAGGGATACCTTTTTCATGCTTCAGGTAAATGAAAGGGTGGGGATTTCGAAGTATATGAAAGGATAGGGTTATCTATCATTAATTTTAGGTATTTAACAGGGCCTTTCATCAAATTATTTGAAACACACATACCTTACCTTGTGACTGAGGGCTAGAGAGGGGATGCAGTGAACATTCTTATTAATATATCAAGGAGGTTTGTGAAAGGGGTGCTATTTAACAATTAGACCCGTAGCCCTTGCGGGCTACGGGTCAATAGCCCATGAGGTGAAGCCAAATGGGCTATTGACCCGTGGCCCTTGAGGGCGAAGGGTCTAATTGTCTAATTATTTGGGAATTAAACGAAAGAAAGCGTCACGCTTTTCGCTACTCAAGGACTATTACTAATAGTCCTCTAGTAGCGTAGCCAATCAAAATGCAGGATTTGCATTAGTCCACTAGTTGGGTGATACTAATTTCCAATAGAAGGTATACGAAAGGGGTGCCATTAATGTCAATGGAAGGTATACGAAAGGGGTATCTTTTCTGCCAAAAATGCTATATAAAAGGTTAAGGGATCAGACCTCAGGGCAGAGCCTCCTGTATTATTATCTCAGGTTTACAATGGATTGGATAGGTTGTTCAAAGTAATTTTTATTCACCCTTCAAACAACTTGAGTGAACTTAGCTGATGTATAATTTGCCTTTAGTCCAAAGATCAGCCTCAGAGACCACACTTGGTGGAGCTTGTTCTTGATTTCATGAAAAGCAAAGGAATTGACATCACTTGCAAAGTTGAAGGTAACTTAAAATTAATATGATTTTCTGTTTTGAGTTTCTCTGTGCATGTTCACATGTGTTTGTAGTTTTTAAATTAATTTTACTGATTGCACTTGATTCCATAACTCTTTTACTCTTCCTGTAATTAGTCCTTGAGTCAAATAATAAAGTGTTATTTATTACTGAGAGCAATAAAATGTTGATTTATATCTGTTTGTTTTGGCGGGAGATGCAGAATAGAGGGAGTATTACAGTTTCTCAGCACATTATAGTTTATTTTTCATTCATTTTTCATGATACCCTCTTTGTATAGATTTTCCATCTATAAGTACATTTCTTTTTCCATATTACTAAAATTGATTATATTAATTTTTCTAGACTTTGACATTTTTTTTTAGGCTCGATTAACAGCCACTGTTTCGGGAAATGAGCCAGCTCTCACTCCCGAAATAACGGCTGGACGCGTGAGGTGAGCCATTGCTAATATCCGCCAATCAGAAACTCGCCTGCACAAATCGAGCAGGCATAAAATTATGAATTTTTGGTACAAGTTGTGGCTGTGAAGGTATTCTTTGACCCGGCCTGTTCGAGCTTTACCCTTAAGGTGGGAAACATCCAAGATTATGACAACGGGAAGAGTCCGAGAAGCTGGAGAATGGTATTGTGTCGTTTTCTACCGCCTGAGGTCGGAAACTTAACTTTATAATTTTCCAGTCGGCGCCAAGGGCAAAATACGGCTTTCAAATCCATTGCTATTACAAGTTCTCCTCAGACTTTGCTAATGTAAGAGCAAGTTGAGTTCTTCAAGATCAATTGAAATTACTGCTGAGTTTCTTGGTGGCAGAACGAGGGGGCCGGTGAGGCCGACTGGGAGATTTGAAGTGGCCGAAGATTTTGTTGATGAATCATTATCCGCCCGGGTTGCATTCAAACTCACATTGATCATTTAACCACAAACTCAAGATCGCATCATCTGGAAACTTCGCACAGACGTTTAAGCACTGTCGTGTAATTACTGTTTTGTTAAAATCAATCTTTTTGTGTTGTCTAATGCCATTTCCCCGCAACTATTTATAACTTGGCATAAATTATATTTAAATTTACGTCACTGACACGATCTATCGCTCACGCATCCAGCCGTCTCTTCTCGGGGAGGATACCCGAACTCGAGTGAGCAGCGGAAATCGCGCCTAACGTTTTTTGAGATGTTGTCAGTTTCCATTGAAATAATTCCAATCTAAGTGTTACGTTTACACCAATGTATGATATCGTGACCTCTTGGCCCTTAACACTACATTAGGTGATATTACCTTGGGAAAACCTCTAAGACTAATGCATATATCACAGAGACTGCATGCAGGCAAAAGATTCAATGTTCTTAGTTTGCGAGTGCTTAAAACATCAGCTCAATTACGTTTAAGTTTATAGTTTATGAACTCATTTGATGGCACCAACTTTTTCTGTTTCACTCCTCCCTGAAACAGCAACTGCATCGCCAAATGTATCGGGCTGGACTTGTTTGTGTCAGTAAAAATACAATTAAGGAAGCTAACAAAATAATTTTTCAGTTTATTTGGAAAGGAAATGATTAACGACCAAGCCAAAGTTGTAATGTGGACCCATAAAAACATTTGTATTGAGAGTAAATCTTGCCTCTACCGTACGCTGCATGGAATAGAAACTATCAAAATTCAAGACTTAGTGGAATTTAGGGTATATAGGTCTATCATTGTTAGAGGTTTTTCAGTTAATGAAGGTTGTAGATGCCCTACCGGCACAGTGGTGGAGCTGATTAATGAATTTCACGCAACGAAATAAGGGGGCTTTTGATCTTGAGGATTGCCTTGAGTTATTTCTTAATGGCCAAAAGGTATCTCGTTCTAAAGTTATGTCTAGGGTTGTCTATTGCCCGAAACGGAAAATACCATAATAGTCTTAGTTTGTCTACCCAATTTTTAAATAAGCATTGTTTCCAGTTTCTCTTGGGACTTACAATGGTCCCAAGGGCAAACAAAAACAATGCTTATTCAAAATTTGGGTAGACAAACTAAGACTATTATGGTATTTTCCGTTTCGGGCAATAGGGGATTTAGGTCTACCTTCCAGCGCATTCCAACGGCACAGGCGAAATTTGAAAAAGAGTTCAACTATGGTACATTCGAATGGAAAGAGATTTACCAATTACCGTTTAAAGTAACCTTGGACACAAGAACTCGTGAGTTTCAATACAAAATTTTGGCGAGGTGACCCTTGGTGGCGAGATGACTCTTGGTGGCGAGGTGACCGTAAACCCATGTTCAGGGGCTTTCACTGGAGACCAGCCAGCAAGCCACTCGACCGATTAACGCTCCCATGGCCAGCAATCTTGTCCACAACCCAGCCATGAGCCCCCATGCCAGGCATCCAGGCACCCAGAAGCCCAACTGTACAAGCATGGCACAAATTGGCTGGCAAAATGTCCAATGAATTGCCATGTGGATAAGCAACCGAATGAGCAATTTTCACCACCGCTGACTGCTTTAGTTGATCGACCGCGGCCCAGACCACTGCTGCTCTTTGTTGTTAACTTTGTTTACTACATTTAACTGCATTTAAACTTAAAACTTACTTCTACTACTCTACACTTACCCAAGTCAGACTCATGGCCCCAGTTGTTCAAAACCCAGATTTCTTTTAATCTACTCAGTGGATACATGTAAGTTGAACTATGTAGCAGTCTCAGTCTGAGCAAAGGTTTCTGACAGTATTTCTTCACGAGCCTTGAATATGCAGTCTATGCACATGTAAGTAAAGGTCTGAACGAAAATGTTGACCAATAGACCTTATTCCAAAATGGCCGTCATTTAAATATTCTTTTGTTTTTATTCAAATTAGCCCTTGATGCCTCGTTCTTGAGCTGCAAATTCAAAGAATATTTTGCCTTGAACGAGGCATCAAGGTCTAATTTCAATAAAAAAAAGAATATCTAAATGACGGCCATTTTGGAATAAGGTGTATGTTTGACGCGAAATATTTCTTATACTCTGGATAGTGACTTACCCGCTGGATAAAGTTATACAGCCTTTTATTACAGTGCTTAAAATTAGCGGTCGTCCGGTCGTCACAGATCACCAGAAAGTTTGCCGGGCGACTAGTTTTTAGTAAAATGAAAAGCTGGTTGCCCAAAGAAAAAACAACGCGGGACAATCCAGTCAAGAATAGAAAATGTATTACATAAGCAGCACCCAACTCGCGCGATATTAAAAGGAACTTTATTTAAATGTCTAGTCGTTCTAGAGCTGGCAGGGCCGTAGCCAGAAAAAAATTATGACTGAGGCAATGTCCATGGTTAAATTCACTACGATTAACTTTCAATTGTTTTGCTGGGTACTACTATTTCAATACTCTAAAAAAATCAACTTTTCGGAAGGTTGTCTCGTTAGTTTAGTGGATATCGGAAACTGCAAGGTGAAGCCATCGATCTGGGTTCAACTCTTTGCCTCGCCTATTGTGAATCTTCTCAAATTGTTTAAAATCTTTAAACAGAGTGAACTGAATAGTGTGTAATGTAAAGTGCTCGATTTCTATCCCATATGAACCATGTGAGCGTTAGCCCTACTCGGATGGAAATGGGCCCACACAAGGACAGAGAAAAACTCTGACCAGGGAGGGTCATTTCCCACCCTGGTCAGAGTTTTTCTCTGTCCTTGTGTGGGCCCATTTCCATCAGTAGGGCTAACGCTCACATGGTTCATATGGGATAGAAATCGAGCACTTCACATTACACACTATTCAGTTAACTCTGTTTAAAATATAAGTGCTACACGGCCAACGTTTGTATAAACGTAACCTCTCCTTGTTTAAAATCTTTGTTTCGTTGAAGTAGATTTCAAGTCTAAAGTAGACTGTACGTCGTATAAGTTGAGTAAAAAGGGAAATGTCAGTTTGAGGGATGGAAAGAAGTGACGACCGCACTAATTGGGGACACTGTAAACTGAAATCAACAATTAATGCAAGTCAAGTCAAATGTTGGTTTTTGAGGAGAGGGGAAACCGGAGTACCCGGAGAAAACTTCTCGGTGCGTAGTAGAAAACCAGGAAACTCAACCCACAATTGACGCCGAGTCTGGGAATCGAACCCGGGCCACATTGGTGGGAGGCGAGTGCTCTCACCACTGTGCCATCCCTGCACCTCAGGGGTAGTTTTCAGTTGTCAATGTCTGATACTAGTGCTAAGTTAACAATAATTAATTTACCGCAGTTGAGCACTTTCCCGTATTTTGAATATCTATGGGCTAGATTGCAGAATACCCGGCCCACAAAATATCTAACTTAAAAAACTGCTCCCGCAGTGCCGCTGTCGTGTTGTAATGCTGCGCCCGCAGTCCTACAGCCCCGAAGTCGCCAGGCGTTGAAATGATAATCAGTCGTGTTGCAATCCTGCTCCCGTAGTCGCCGTAGTCTTACTTGGTTAACTACACTTTTCACGAGATCGTGTGAAGAAGAAAGCACTCGTTTACTGATTAAGCCTAAGCGCTCGTTTCAGTGGTTAGGACTAAGCATTCTCTTTCATTTTAATATACTTTTCACGAGATCGTTTTGCCCTTGACTCACTCAGACTTCTACGACTACAGCACTGCGGTAGCAGTCTTTTAACTTAGACTTCATTTTTCATCGACTACGGCACTAAGGCACTACGGCACTGCGGTAGCAGTCTTTTAACTCATACTTCATTTTTCATCGACTACGGCTCTGCGGCACTGCGGTAGCAGTCGGTCAACTTTTTAGACGTTGTGCCTTGTGCAATGATCTAATTTTCCGTTGAGTGAATGATATTAACAAAATGCCCAAAAATATTTCAAAAATTTTGAAATCTACCTTTTTGCAGCGGAGGTATAGAGGAGGTATATTTTGAATTCGGCCAAAATCCCATACATTCACTGTAATTTAAGCCGCGTTTGCCCCCCCAACCAAGATGGCACCAGAAACCGTGAAAAGGTCCATTCCCAAGTTCGTTTCAAAGTTTTCCATTAGATTGACACTTACATAATGAAATTCCCAAGTTCGAAGCGAACTTTTGAAATTTACAACGAACTTCGCAAATCTCCTGTCAAAAGATTTGTGAAATTTACTGTTAAGTGCCCCTGTGATAAAAAAAATCACCTCCTCTTTTTTCAGATTTGGAAAGTGTGTTTGCTTAACATCTGACAGACAAAATTCCGAGCTTAGATTTTTATCCAGAGGCCGTTTACTTTGAGTGTAGGTTTTGTATTTCACGGTCCGCCATTACACATGTTCAAAACTGACCAATTGGACCTCAGAGGGTTGGAGCCAAGGAAAAGTGACGTCAAAGTCTCATTAGCTTAAAATTTCAGCGTGTGAATGCAGCTTATTGTATATACAAAACGCGAGTTTAAAAGTCTGAAAGCTCGAAACTCCTTTGCGTCATACTAATTTTGCGGCGTACACACGCATTGCATTTTTAAACTAGTGAGCCTTTCACGTCATTGGCCGTATTTAGACTAGAGGACGTCTAAGACGTCCAGACGCATTAAAGGTCTGACCGTAAGTGCGACTAAAATAAATACGGGACGCACTTAACTTCGACTGCCAGAAATCAAATTCACAAATTTCTTCAAAAGATACTGTGTGCAATTCATTGCTAAGGGCGTCCCAGTTTA
>JALIRR010002179.1:35000-59288 GCA_023091755.1 Montipora sp. Colony 1 RG-2022
AATTTAATGAATCTCTATAAACGATATTCACGTTCTTCCATAACCGTGAATTTTACGTTTTTGTTAGGTCGTAGACAAAAGCACGCTTCGCAAGGTTTTGAAAGCTGCTGAAGACAAGCTTGGAATTTTTCAGGCAATACTCAGGTTTGTTGAGTACACTATAATGATCGTTTCTTGTATGTTTCTTTTCAGTGTGTCACCAAGGAAAGGGAAGAATTAGGTTTGTGGGCTAATGTTTCGAGCGTTAGCTCTTCGTCCGTCGCTGCAAAGGCTAAACATGTCAGGCCACATTGCCGCAAATCTTCTCACAGCGGTTCATTTACCGCTTTCATCATTTTTCAGATAGATCAACTCGTTTGTTAAAAGGGTTGATGAAGCAGTTATGCTGTTACAAATTTCTACTTTCAAGTACACTATAAACAAAGTACTTTCATTTCCTTTAAGGCTCATAATTCGCCGTGACCTCACACACCGTCAGTATGATTACTTCATTGTAGCAAGTCTGGTTTATGTCTTCGACGACTACAGTACATCGGCTTTTCGTAAATTTAAACTGAAGTCAGAAGAAGCCATACATTTTAAGTGACTTTAAATGACTTTCCAACTCGCAAGCAAGAAAGGAAATGGGCCACAACTGCTTTGCACTGTGCAGCTGGCGGTATTGTTGGCGCGAGAGAATGGGGAAGAGCTGGAGCGCCCCTTCCCATTCTCCGCGCCGGCGAACGCTCGTTAATTTGCCTCTCGCGGCACAACCCATCCTCTACCTCTGAAAAGACGATTATCGACAATTGCTAATTTTCTCTAAATTGACTATTATCGTCAATTTAGGACGCTTAGCGCTTGATAGGGATTATGGGAAATGGATATCTATTTTTAAAGCCAAACCCCAATGCCTGAACTCGCAGGACTCGAACCTGGGAATGTTCGGTTAATAACCCTTAAACCACTAGACTACCACATCGCTAACTGCCAGAACATTATTTTTTTTAATATGTGAATATTTAATTTTCTTCCAAATGCCGCTGTAAACGTGTATTATCACCCGCCAAGAAACAAGTTTAAACAGGAGAAAATGTCGGTTACCAAACCATATCAGAATCAAGCACTCATAGACCACTATTCATCAATTATTTTATATATACTAATTAGTGTTGGTAAATCATCGGAACAATTGTCAGCCACTTGATCTTTAGTGGTTAAGTGGATCAAAACAGTTCCTTCAAAGTGGGTGCTCCGGGTTCAAATCCTGTCCAGGAATACACCTTATTGCAAAATGGCCGCCATTTTAGTATTCTTTTGTTTGATTGCAAATTGGCCCTTTTGGCCTCGCTTTCAAACGCAAAATTCAAAAGAATATTTTACCTTAAACGAGGCCAAAAGGGCCAATTTGCAATCAAACAAAAGAATACTAAAATGGCGACCATTTTGGAATAAGGTGTGTGCAACTTTGACTTTTTTTCTTTTCATTTGCTGCGACAAGTCCTGGGACAGAGTAATCTAAACTGACAATAAGAGTCAATCCAGAGAAAATTAGGAATTGCCGATAATCGTCATTTCAGAGGTAGAGGACATGTTGCGCGCCAACAGTACTTGACCGTCAGCTAGCAGGTTACTGTTTTCAAGGAACTATTGTAATGCAAATTAAATTTGAGAGTTAACCTGGTTTAAACCCAGTCGTCTCCCTCGTTCACCTGTACTTCAAGTTGCAAGTGGCTTTCCAACTTTTAAGAGCCCTCAATACAGCGGCTTTGAAGCGAAACGTTTTGAATGAGCCAAACATACTTGGGACATCTTGAGAGCATCTCCCTAAAGTGCTAACATATATTCATAACATATTATAGTTCATCAGGAATTTTGGATGACGACACATTTGACGAGTATGCAGTGATCATATACATGGCTATTCTTCGAAGAAAGGTGAGGATTGATATTTTAGATTTGCATGGAACATCCACTAGAGTATCAAACGTTGCAAAAGTGGTCACAGATGTGTCGCCACTTTCAACGCGATGCAAGGAGATTACGAGTCCTATAAACAAACAAGTATTAATAACACTCTGGATTATTTTTAAGAATCGTCAGAGGACATTAGAGCATCTTATAAAGGATTTATGTTTCCTTTCTGGGGGATTCTAAATTCCTAGCACTGTAAAGAAGAAAAATCACTCAATCAAGTGGAGGATTGCGCAGTGTATGTGGCAAAGAACTCGTAAAACCAATGTTTGCTACACCGAGGAACGCTTTCAGTTCCAACTTTTCCTTAATCCATTTCGCAGTTGGGTGTTCGAAGCGGTATTTTCATTGGTGAAAGTAGCCGTAACAGGATATTTCAAGAAGCTCTTTGTCAGTTGATACATAAGTGTTACATCGGTTTTTTTGTAACAAGATATAATATCTTTCTTTTAGACTTGATGCTACGTTAACTCAACGATGAAATGATATATGAAATTGGATCATATATGATCGTATCATTAGCTCAATTGTCAATTGCTGTAGCCTGCTCACAAGCTCTCTGTGGTGGGCAACCCCACCCCAGTCCCTCGGAGAGCCTGCTCGCAAGCTACGATTGCTGGAGCATTTTTGTTTTATTCGATGTTCACTGCTTTCAAAACGACTTTTGTTGGTTGTTTAAAAGGAGAGTCCAGAATACACTCCTTTTTTTATAACAACGTTTAGCCCGAGATTACCCAAAATGTTAAGAATGTAGTCTCGACCGGACAATTAACTGCAAGGAAATTGATACATTTTATCTCAAAACTCGAAGTGGGAAATAGATTCTACAGATCCTCGTGAAGCTAACGGCTTGTTGGATGAAGAATACGACTCCGAAAGCCATACTGAATATGCACCAGCCACCATTAACCAATGCAGATAAGTTCGCGAGACGTCATGCTTAATAGTCGTGGACGTCTCGGGGAACAGACTTCCGATCAAAAAATAATTTTTGTGAAATTCACATATCCCGACCAACGCCCCTACACACACTCTCTCTCTCTCCCTCGTTTTGTCTTGAAAGAATTCAATTCCTGCCGCACAATAAACGAGAACATCAGGCCGAGGTGAGGCGCGCACTGAGAAGGATTGGCGTATTGGTTATAGCACTCGCTTCCCACCAATGGATTCGTTCTGACGAAGGGCTAACGCTCGAAACGTCAGCTTTTAGAATCTCTGTACGGTGGCCAATTTACATTATCAACTCCGTTGATAGAACCAAATTTTTGTATACTACTTCCCCACCGACGCAGCACCACAGTTTCTTTGGAAGTTACCCCCTTCTCCCACCAATGTGGCCTGGGTTCGATTCCGGACTCGTGGCCGTATGTTAGTTAACGTGCCTATCACCCATAGCCAGTGATAATGACTGCTGATAATATATGTCCACCAAAGACGTCCCGTGAATAAATAACTCTTGTTGTCTTCTTAGATTTCTTTTTATAAAACGGGCAAAATCCCTCAAGACCTCATTTTCCGCCATTTTGAATTCAAAAAGAAGCAGTTGAAAGCCTGGGAACTAACTATCTTGTGACGTCAGCCCGGTATCTTACTCACTCTCTCACAAATCGAGCAAGAAATTATACCAGGAAGATGTGTGTTTGGTGGATTTTCAGCATTTCCAGATGTATAGAAAGGTATACAGTGCTACTTGAAAGATAAGCGAACAACTCAGATGCAAAATTAACGCGCTCAATATGCGAATTCGCGTTTTGCGTCTAAAGTTGCTCATCGTATAGTCGCATGCACGTTTGTGGCCTTTCGTTTACGTACGTAGACAAAAGAAGAAATTGCAATACCGCTGACAAGTCGAAAATTTAAACACAGAACGTCGCTTCCGCAAATGCTGACGATGAAAACATCTACAGTGCATTATTTCGAAGTTTAAGACCCACAGTCCACATTGTGAATGTTATGAATTCGGTCGATACCAGCGGTGTTAAATTTCATCACTTTTCCTTTCCATGCAATTTAAAAGGTCTAGTAAGGAGCGAAATTAAAAAATCTTGCGTTGTTTTCCGATTAATCCTTGGCAAAGAGTTCAATGTCGTTTGACTGGCGTCGGTTCGATAATTTAGAAACCGGTACCTGGCGCTATCCGATGAATATTTCGCGACAGGATGATTTAAACAAATTAGTGACCTTAGGGCTCAATTCAGTACAAAGCGTATTTCACATAATTCTTCGTAAATATAACCAGCAGCCGCTCAAGTCAGGGGCACTAAACGTCAATTTTCGGAAAATATCTGTTCGGGAGACGATTTGAGATCTAGAATTTTCGGAACATTTGTAGTAACATTCTTGCTTGCTTGCCTGTCCTAGGATTTTCGAACATCTAAAACATGGTACAATTGCCCATTTTTAACGGATTTTTACCCTAAAAAGGTCACCTAGAATTTTCGGGAGCCTGTTTTTCTGGCTGAGATTTTCGAAAAGGTAAGTTTTTATCCCTATAATTTTCAGATCAGTAGACTTTCAGCTAGGAAATCCAAACAGATGAAAAATTTTTAGGGGATAACAATGCTATGTTTAAGTGGTTTTGAACTATATTCTCGTTGGGTGCCCCTGATATATTGGCAGTGCAGTGATTTTTTAATGGAGAAAAATCACCCGGTTTTTTAATTACTGCTAGTGAATCGACTGCGTGTTAACAGACCTTGCTGTTCATCAGGGCTGTTATGCCGGCCGTTAAGACAATTAATTCGCTTGTAATGTTATGTCAGGAAAGTCGCAAACAGAAACTTTATTATAATAGCAACAAATGAATTTAGTCATCTTTCATTTTTACTATTTAATACCATTGAAATTTACTTCAATACTGAAAGGCTATTAAAGTAAATAGGAAGTCTGTTTTAGTTTCAACACACATTGATCAGAGTGCTGGGAAAGTACTAGCCTGAGTCACAGACAGACAAAACCGCCGACGCATCCGGCTGCAACGCAGGCTAGGAAAGTACGGGAAAACAATTCGCTTCCAACGTCGTCAAGCACGTGGCAGACCGAGGATTGTTACTTCAGATCTCCCTGCAGTTTGAGAGTAAACGTGTCTGTTCTTCTGAGGAGCGGTCTTAAGGCGCCATGTTTGTCTAGTCACCGATAGTGACCAGCAGTATCACTGACCTGGAAGCCATATTTCATATAATCTGTCTATGTACGAAGCCCAATGTTGCCTTTTAGCGCCAGTTTATAAGACAGCTCGGAATATTAAACTTTGTTTAATAGAAAAGGTTAGGTTATGTGTAGGGATTTTCTTGGCAAAATGGAATGCAAAAAGAAGTGTTTATTTCGCAATTTAAATAATTTCTTGGTGTCCAAAATCGTAATCGCCAAACGGGCGAGTGATCGATGATTTGCGCTCGCCAGACACTTTAAAGACTCGCCTGGGCGAGCGGGCGAGTGCTAATGTCCAACCCTGCTTGCCTCGAATGAACTAGATGTACGAGCGCTTTAAAGTCAGTGAACTGTACGAACAATTTTCAAGGTGAGTGGTAAGAGATGCACCGACCTTGGACACCAAAGTATTAAAAATTGTTTTTATTTTTCACGTGTCCGTCAGTTCTTCACGCTATACCTTTCTTCGATCATAACCGTCCAAGGCGAAAAGGCGAAGAGAGAAGAAGGTTGAGTTTGTTCAGCAAAAGAGAGCAAAATGGAAGCAAACTGAGATCAGTTCTTTGTATTCACCTCGAGACAATTCGTTAAGGAGGACTTCCAGCGTCGCATAATCCTGGGTTCAACCCAAAACGAACAAGCCAATAGTTCTAGTAGTTCACTTTAACTTTGATACATTTTGTCAGCCAGAATTGTGAGGTTTCACGTTAAATCGAAAAAAGTTCTGTCTTTCGTCTATTGTGGAGATACCAGTTGACGTCACGACTGTCGCTAGTGCCAGTCTTCTTTGTGCGCGGTTTTAACTTCGGAAAACTTGATTTCGAGTGCTTTTCAATATCGCAGACTCCTTCCAATCCCGTTTTTTTTCCCTTTGTTATTGCTTGTTTACGATATCTACTTATCAGAAAAACAGACTGGCTTGGGGTGATAGCTACTTTAAGTTTGTTGTTAGTTCTTTACTCTGGTCCGAGAGATTTTCTCCTGGTTCTCCAGTTTGCCCCTTTCCTTAAAAAGCCAACATCTCTAAATTCCAATTCGATCAGATGCAGGACTTTCCTGAAAACCACTTTCGAGTGAGTGGAGCTTCCTGGGTAAATATCAAAGTTATTATTTTTTAAGGTCCGACTGGGTGGGCACTGCCCACTTCCCGAAGATTCTTCGATTCATTACCGCCGACTAAACTAAGCGGTCGATCAGATTTCATCTTAACCCCCCAGCGCTTGTCAGGTTTTGCATTCAAAGACCTTCTTTTCGCTTTAGATTTGTGCAATGAACGGAGAGGAGCCCACCAAAGGCGGAACAAAACCGGAATCTTCGCCCTCCAAACAAAGAAACCAAGTGAATGGCATGGACACTTCGTTGAATTATTCGCCCAGCAAATATCCACATAACAAGACTACGCTGGCCGATTCGCCATGTAAGTGTACGATCTTTTGCCACCTCGTTGTTGTGTACCGTGGTTTGGAAGGGCTTACAGTAATTGTTAATCTTTGAAATACACGTAGTCTTAAAGCCTTCCACGACCTTTTCCCTTCAACAACTGCCTTGACTGCGGAAACATTGTTGCAGAAGCAAATGTTTCTCCGTTTGCGGCCCCAGGAAACAATTTTTGCCGAAGCAAAAATGTTTCTGAATTTGTTCAGATACGTTTTGCGTCCTCTGCAAATGTTTCCTTGATCGAGCGCCAGGGAAAAATTTCGGGAAACGGTTTTTCCGCAACAACATGTCCTCGTTTGCGGGCGCCTTTAGGCCTTTGGGGAGTCAGGGTGATTAAGTGCTCATCAATCGCGCCTCTCACCTCTGAGGGTTTTTTTCCAGGTACTCCGGTTTTCCTCCCTCATCGAAATCGATTCTCAGTCAATTACATCCGGCTGCGGGCGGATACCCTTGGTAGGGATAACCTCTGGTATCCTTCCCTTTCATTGAACTAAATGAATATAGTTGGTATTATTAGGCCTCATCCACTTAATTAGAAAATACTAGAGAGGAAACCTCTTCTGAGTAGCTCAGTAAGGGCTGAATTTCCTTGCTGGTGACAGCCTTTCTTACATTTTCTTTCATTGTGTGGGTGAATAGGCCTTGGTACAAAATCCGCCATGCTGGAGGGCAAGCTCATTATTATTCCCCCACTGGGACATTAAAACAAAGAGACCTGAACCAGTCAAGCTTGCCTTGCCTTTGTTTTAATGTCCCAGTGGCGGAATAATAATGAGCTTGGCCTCCAGCATGGCGGATTTTGTACCATGTGATCGTTTGTTGCAAAAGGACTATTTCTTTGCTAACAATAGAGCTCATGTGGATTTCCTATGACATTTATTGTCAGCCTACTAATTACCCTTTGACAGTTACGTCTGTCATCATCCAGTGCTATGCGGGCAACTTCAGAAATGTTCGTTTTTATCGAAGTTAAAACAAGCACCCCTTGGTACTCCCCTTCAATTGGATACCCCCTACCCATGATATTAATTTTTACTTCCATTCATCTTTCCGCCAGTGTCTCCTAAAGCACTAAGAAGTCTTGTTGATCAACATACGAAGTCGCATGCAGCTATCCAGGTAAGTTAGCAGTGATGGTTAATTTAAGGACGGTGCCTACTGTTTGCCTACTGTTGTTATTGCACATATATTCTGGGCATCTCGAGATATTCGGGTTTCCTATGGGTGGCACTTACTAATACAGGGATATTTTTGACGCGGTTAAAACTATGCGGAGGGCAGAACTCAGCAAGTGCTCTTGGTATCCAAAAAGTAAATTGGGGGTAACCACGCATTTTTCGGAGATCATTAAGCTTCAATTTGGAAAAGAACGCCATATATTGCTTTGACAAGGTGTATTTTAAGCTTTTTACAAATATTGTTCAATAATTGTCTTCGAAAAGTGCGTGGTTCTGACCCGCAATTTTCTTTTTGAATTTCAATAATACTTGTTAAGATCTGCTTTTCCCGCATATTCATAAACCGGGAAAAAATACCTTTGAATTAGTAGGCACCGTCCTTAAAACTTCCAAGACCTTGGTCGAAGAAACAAGCTGGCGTTAACTTGCCTTTCGTTGAAATATCTTGAAGTCTATAACAGAAAAACTCTTTACGGTATATGAAGACGGTAACCTTTTCGTTGTTAATCATAGTTGCTTTTATTTTTCCCAATGACTCTGATTGATTACGTAACAAGTCTTCATTTTCCGCACGAGGGATCTGCGTGTGGTACAATTCAAAACTATCCACGCTTGCACTCGTTTGATCTTCAGTTGGCTTGCTTCGCTTGTGTGCTCGCAACTCAAGTCTTTGCTGCTCCCACGGAGCCGGCAAAGATTGTTACTTGTTTGATCATGATGGAAAGCGAAAACCAACATGGACGACGCATCGTGATTAGCCATATTCCAAACAATTTGGCTAGGGGCAAGGACTCAATTATCTATTGTGGTTTTTCCATTATAGCTAAGCAGAATGATTTAAACTGCATACGCAGTCAAAAGTCACGCGTGTTTGTTATAATAAACAGCATTGTATTAATAAACACTTAACAGGCGTTTGAAAGGAATTTATCTTTATTGTATTTTTTTTTTTGTATAACCACGGCTCCTTCTTCGGTTTAATGGTTTTGCCAAAGGGTGCGCATAGACTCTGGTACGTGTTATGATCACAAGTCTGATCTTTTGATTGATCCTGTTGTCGAAAAAAAATGTGAGATGTTTACATGAACAGTCCTGTAATAACACAAGGAATTGTCTAAATATCCAACATTAACTTTTATTCAATCTCTCCTACCCTTCCTTTAGATAGGTAAGTCGAAGAATTATATTCTTAGATGTTAATACACATGCAAGTTTCGTTCTAATCGGTGTGCAGGAGACTATTAACCCAAATGAATGGAGATAGCGGGAAAGAATACTGTCGCTTGAACTGTTTCTCGGTGCAGCGAGTTGTGGATAACTTGTTGTTCTACGCGATTAATTACGTAACAGGCTTTTTTCAAATTTTTTTTTTTTACTCCCGCCTCAGGCATATTGCACGTATCTCTGTTTTCGACATTGTAGACTAGTGAACGCGCCAGACAATTACATGTAATTTATCAATAATTATGCAATAAGTATAACTTAAAGGTAAAGCTGCAGGATCTCATGCGGCTTGAGCTTATCCCATGGTTTCAAGTAGCACGACGCGGCTTAAAAGTCGTTGCTACTACCCAATTAAGATGCTACTACCCTTTTAAGATGTGGCGTTTCTTGTCTAACGAAGCCACACTGAGCCAAATCTCGAACCAGCGATCGTGCGGTCGAGAGTCCATTTAGCCTTAACCACTACACCACTGTGGTCAGTAACTGGTTGATCTACAGTCTTTAAGTCTATAGCTCAAATTTGAAAACGGTTAGCTTGCAGTTGTGATGAATTCCTCAATGAACAAAGTTTAAAAGCCTATATTTCCCTGCAATGCAGGGTGTGAGTATTTGGTAAGTCGAAGTTTCGATTCCTGTTGTCGCCGGCTACGTCACTCACTAAATTGAAAAAAATACTCATTGCGTCTTTAAT
This sequence comes from Montipora sp. Colony 1 RG-2022, assembly GCA_023091755.1. Classification (NCBI taxonomy): domain Eukaryota; kingdom Metazoa; phylum Cnidaria; class Anthozoa; order Scleractinia; family Acroporidae; genus Montipora; species Montipora sp. Colony 1 RG-2022. The sequence goes on from JALIRR010002179.1 coordinate 44,634, forward strand.
TGACCAAATTAAAACTCATTTTGACAATGACGACATGAAGTTGTTTAAACGTGATCATCAATTTTGCTTTTCAGATGTGGCGTTTGGGATCGTTCTTTTAAAAATGGCATGCCCCCAGCTTCCAATAGACCATTTTGCAGTTCTGTGCTCAGTTACCAGGCCTTTGAATGAAAGCGAGACTGGAGAAGACTTTGTTTTGATGCAAGCCTCATTGCTTTTCTTTTGTAAACAAAAACTCGTTAGCATCACAACAACATGATTTACATAAGAAAACCAATGAGGTTTGTATCAAAGCAAGGTCAACTCCAGGCTCGCTTTTATTCAAAGGCCTGGTAACTAAGCACAGAACTGTAAAATGGTCTTTTTTATTGACCTCTTTAGCTTTATTTCAGACCACGTGATGTTACTCTAGAGAACATTTTCTTTCAAATGTGGTCTTATGTACGTGCTTATGTACGAAAAATTTATGAAATTCCGTTGAAAACATCACGCGGACTGAAATGGGAAAACAAAACGTACAAGCTAAAGAGGTCAGTTGAAACCCCTGAAGATGGTAGGTCGTATAAGTTGACATAAAATGTGTACTTGGGTGTGCGTGGGTTATGTGAGATATGGAAATAAATGGTAATTGTTCTCTTACCCAAAGGGAAGTGACCAAGTTCATTTCGCAACGCGTTCCGGCAAACTGCCAATTTAATACCTTGAACGTAGAAACGTGAGCATAACTTTCGTTGCAGAAAAGAACAAGTGTTTCTTTAATTAAATTTGCTTTCTAGCTGTCGTATTTTTACGTGCTACTTTCAAGATAAATGCCAGTTTCTTTGAAGTATATTTGCTTATAATATCTTGCTTTGATAAATCGTTTGCTCCGAAGAAAACACGGACGAAAAGGGACCTTGTATCAGATATTTAACAAGTTAGTACAACTGCACTCATTTCATACATTAGTCCAGTCGTTTAATTTATACAAAAAAAAATACTTTCTCTCCTTTTTTGAGATGATCAAATAGTAAGGTAAAGGAACGGTTCCTTTACACCGAGATTGGTTTGACTTTTCAGTCGTAAAGCCTAAATGAATATATATATATTTTTTCAATTGGGTCTTTTAGTTAAATATATGTAGACTATTTGTAGGGTACAATGCATTAAGGAGCATTTATAGTATCTAGACGAATATGTACATGAACTCTGCTTTCCCGATGTCCTAAATCGTAAAGGGAAATCACAGAAAAAGAATTACAGCATAGATGTCAGAAAGGTATTATTTATTATTTAGGTTACTAAGCTATCGAAAGATGGTACTTCAAGCAGCACACATGTACGTTGAGAATGGCGTGCCATGAAAATCCCTGGTATGGGAACCTTTACAATAGTCTGAAACACCAATACACCGTACTGTTGATATCAAATTGGTGTAGTTTTTAGCGATTTGAAGACTTTGTAAAGAGGTGCTGTACTGGTATCCGTATATTTTAGTCCGATCTTGATGTACAGTGCAGTGCCAACGACACTTTCACTGTATAGTTGATCGTCGGGTTTTCCTACAGGTACCGGAAAGCGTTGTATTTCTGGTCACTTGGGATTAGTCGACTTTATTTGGAGTTTTTTTGTTTTCTGTCCTTTGTTTCTCTTGTTTTACGTAATCTCTGCTCCGGTATCTGCATAACCAACCTGATAAGTCAGTCTCAAACACATTTAACATTATACGAAAGAGAGAAACGATCCTCTCGCGCTTATCTGGACAATTTAAGCAACAATTTAAACAACATTTAACATTGTCGGTAATTCTGTCTGCATTAAGAAGGACTGTCTGGATAAATTGAGACAAACCTGAATGCAACTCATATCCAAAGTTCATTATTAGAATGAGATCATTGGGAGAACGGATTCCTTGTGTTTAACTGTAAATCAAAGAACACAAACTGATTGCGACGCATTGTTAGCCTGCATTTTGTCAAAACTCCAGCTCATTACCTTAGCTAAATGGTGCTGCTAATGTTTTCTGTGGTCAACGTACGTCATGTTTCAGCAGGACCAGGGACCTGTTTCTCGAAAGTGCCGAAAATTGTTCGGGCCCGAAAAGCCATTTGTGAACCTACGGACCGCTTGTTCAGGAAAGCCGAGCTTTTAACATATTTTGAAGATAACAAAAAGCAAAATGACCGTGAAGTTTGGCGTCTTAAATCCTATCCGTTCTTGAGATACAGAGGGAATCGTGACACCCGAAAATGGCCCGTAAAGTTTCGGGACTTTCGAGAAACGGGCCTCAGGATTCTTTTCTCTGTCTCTACTTTAAGTGTCACTGTGGCCAAAAAATCAATTATTTTTCTTTGGATTTCAAAAGTATGTTAACCAAACACTAAGCGGCCAATATTTTAAGCCTTGGTTTCAAAAACACCTGTTTATTTTAACTGGAGTTTTTTTTTTTTTTTTTTTTTTTTTAATCACAGGGGCATTTTAATTTTGTAATGTTCAAAAACACGAGCAGCAGTGAGTGTTTTATCGGGTTTAAAAACAGAAGGCGTAGCCGAGTGAATTTGTACCTTGATGAAGACTCTCAGAGCAGTTAGACAAAAACTTTTTCTTTTGTTATTTTCCAACCTTCACAAGAGGATGCATTTTAGGCGACTTGGGTATACTTGAGCAAATACGTTCGTAGACAAATTCTGTAACCTTTTTGTTCTTGTTCCTTTGTATTGCAGGGTTTTCTACTGGGTTCACCGACGATCACGTCTAACTATACGATGATAATTACGTAGCTTTTCTGTTAGATTAACATCTGATAGCTCCATTGATAGCAGGATTCTCGTTATGTTCACTCATAAATGTTCACTCGTAAAATGATCTCTTGTAAAGTTAGCGGACCGACCCGTTCCGAAAACACTCGACATCTTTTAGTGTGGGTCTCTCTTGCTTTTCTCTGACCATCTTGTTGCTTTTCCCGACTCACTGGCTTCTTTCGCCTTTCTCTTTCTATTCGAAGCGCCATCGGTGAAGCTTTCATCGTTCAAAAACTTTTCGCACTCTCTATTTTGTTGGGTTTTACTCACAAGGCGACTGGCGAATAAATCATGGCCATGGATACCGATAGCTTCTCGTCACTCTAGTGGGCATGCGCACGTTCAACAATGTTGCGTACCGTGGCCCAATCTCAACCCCAGAGCTCTTCTCTTGACCGAGGGAACCTAAAACAAAGTGTCCTCTTATTGGTTTTCGTGAAGAACAATCAAAAGCGTCTCTAATTGGTGCATTCATGTTAGCACGAGGAGTGAGCGGGCGCCATAAGGTTCAAATAGCCAATTTTTAGCTATAAGAACCCAACGGTGCATTTTCTTCTACACAGAGTTTCCCAGAACCTTGTGTAGATCCAAGGCTCTGCTGACGAGAATGGCACCGTGGCCAAATGCCTTCAACATTTTTGTACACACCTAAGAGGAGACAAAATGTTTGATGATGTTGAAGACGATGTTTGATGGAAATCAAACTTTGTTCAACATCATCCAATGGTGACTCCATCATCCCAACCATGATGACTGTAGTATCCACTTTCACCATCGGTAAAGAAATCTTATTTGATTCCGCACTCGCGGGTTAACAATCGTGATCATCCAACATGGTAACCAAGCAAATGACGTTTGACCTTCATGACCAACATGTTGGATTCGTTTGGCCACTGAGGCCCGGCCTTTGCCTGATCATAATAACATCGATACTGCAGTTGTCAAGAGTGTTTTGATAACCAATTGATTCGTTTGGCCACTGAGGCCCGGCTTTTGCCTGGTCATAATAACATCGATACTGAAGTTGTCAAGAGTGTTTTGATACCCAATTGATTCGTTTGGCCACTGAGGCCCGGCTTTTGCCTGGTCATAATAACATCGATACTGAAGTTGTCAAGAGTGTTTTGATAACCAATTGATTCGTTTGGCCACTGAGGCCCGGCTTTTGCCTGGTCATAATAACATCGATACTGAAGTTGTCAAGAGTGTTTTGATAACCAATTGATTCGTTTGGCCACTGAGGCCCGGCTTTTGCCTGGTCATAATAACATCGATACTGAAGTTGTCAAGAGTGTTTTGATAACCAATTGATTCGTTTGGCCACTGAGGCCCGGCTTTTGCCTGGTCATAATAACATCGATACTGAAGTTGTCAAGAGTGTTTTGATAACCAATTGATTCGTTTGGCCACTGAGGCCCAGCTTTTGCCTAGTCATAATAACATCGATACTGAAGTTGTCAAGAGTGTTTTGATAACCAATTGATTCGTTTGGCCACTGAGGCCCGGCTTTTGCCTGGTCATAATAACATCGATACTGAAGTTGTCAAGAGTGTTTTGATAACCAATTGATTCGTTTGGCCACTGAGGCCCGGCTTTTGCCTGGTCATAATAACATCGATACTGAAGTTGTCAAGAGTGTTTTGATACCCAGTTGAAAAGAAGAGCAATCTAGACATAAGGTAAATAGTTGAATGAAAGAGTTGCGGCGCGAATGCCAAAAGGATTGTGAATATTTGATTGATTTTTTTTTTGACAGAGCATGAATCAAAACTAAGGCGTCTAGTGAGAGGGAAGCTCGGCTGTGCGCAAAAGAAATGGGGGCGAGATAAATGTTCAGTTTTATTCGGATTTTGCAATTTGCTGATGTTATAGACAACTGAAGTGGCACATGTGGAAAAAGGGTTAATTAAGTCGGTCCAAATTAACCGCGGTGTTACCTCTATAGTTTTCTGGCACCGAGTTGTTGAGATAAGATCCTTTTTTTCTTTGCTCTTGCCTCCTCGAGAGTGGTTCGGTAATAAACAACCTTACACTGGAAATCGGAAAAAATAAACATAAATAAAAGAAGACTGGGAAGTGGTTTGTCAAGTCTGGGCAGATATCTCTTGACCAAACAACAGGCTGGTTTCGCATGTCACCTGCTTGGTTTCATGCGCATATTTTTGAAGATCTGTGCACGGGGCTGAACGCCGCGGGGAAGAAAAGAAACTTGTTTTCCTGATCACATCGCAGCTTTTATCCGATCATGGCCTCACTGTGGCCAAACGTTTGCACCTTTGGAAGCTGAAGAATCGCTTAGCTGAATGCCGAAAAAATGCCATCTCGCTGTGTTAACGTTTACAGTTTCCTGAAGTCGAAGTTGAAGTCGGAAAATGTCGTCGGGAATTTTGCATTTTATACTTTGATTTCGTCGGCGGGTTACAATTAATGTGTTGCATGATACTTTAAAATGTAGTCATTGTTTTAAAGGTCGAAGCAATAAGGCAATTAAAACCCCAGGATTTTCTCTTGTGGGAGGAAGGTTTCTCGGAGATCAAGCACATTGCACTTTGCAAACGACTCAAGGTCAAGTATTTTCCCTGAATTAGAGATATCTTTGTGTTAATCAAGCAACGCTTCATCGCAGACCTTTGAAACTTCAGTGGCTTTTAGAGGTGCACATTCCAATAGAATTGCTAAGTGTTTTGTTTGTGAAGTGATCGGTAGTATTAGATGACAAAACATAGAACGACACTGCACTTTCGTGTCAATGACACTTTAGGAACGAATGAAGTCAAGTTTTTCGATATCTTTGTGTTAATCAAGCAACGCTTCACCGCAGACCTTTGAAACTTCATTGGCGTTCAAACGAGCACATTCCAATAGAATTGATAGGGTTGTTTACGAAGTGATTAGTAATATTAGATGACAAAACAAAGAGCGACATTGCACTTTTACTCTTGTCAGTGACCGCTATGTTGTTCCATACCAAGTTACTTTGCAGTTTTATTGGGAATGCTCCGTTTAAGAAAGGTAGGCTGTAAATCAGACTTTTTATTTTGTACCTTCGACTGACTTAAAGAATAGAGTCGAGCGAGTGATACTGAAACCAGCGTTAGATTGAATTTCACTTAGTCTGTACATGTTATTGTGCCAGAGTGTCTTTAAAACGCACCTCTGCCTTAATTTCTTGTGGCGTAAAAGTCATCTTTGTCTTTTGTGATTTCTTCACGATTCGCTGTGCATTCAGTCTTGGAGACAAAGAGCTACCGCTTGATTTGTCGACACTTGATTTTTCCACGAGTAACTTATTCGCCTATGTAGCGCAGTTGATGAGTTGTTCAATCTCAACGGACTCGGAGCGCACGTGGTCGTTTCGCACCTTGCTTCCCTTAAGTTACAAGTTACCTACTATCATTTTCGCAACGAAAATCATGGTAATGAAATCCGCCGAACAGTCTTTCTTTTTTGCATTTTTCATGTAATAGACGATCTTCTTATATACGTAAATTGACCCCTTTCACATTTTTGAGGGGTAAGGAATGGCTATGAAATTTAATCGGTTCATGATTTTAATATTTTCGCATAAACCTGCCGTTGCAGACCCAAGCTGATTAAGAAAATTCGCGAAGTTATGTTATTGTAAAAAATGCCACAATTGAATTCTTTAATGGTTTCCTTATGTGCCACGTTATACATGTTCACCACCTTTCGCGTGCTTGGTTTCGTTCTTGATAAATATATTGTAACATGGATCTCGGCTTTGTGGAATATCAATGCCTTAAGCCCTTTTTTTTAAAATAACTTCTACAGTACTTAACGATATCCCGTCAAAGAAGATTATCTTAAAATAGCTTTTGTATGAGTTATCTAAACTCACTTTTTAAAGAAGTCTTTACCAGAATTCCATAACGCTTTACACCATTTCTAGTTATTTCAGGAGAGGAAATCGTCGTAACATCGTATCTGCACGATTCTTGTTTAGTTTAACAATTAATCTTTTTGGAGCTTATCAATATAATTCATTTTCCATGAGACGCATTTAATATCCATAATCACGGCATTGTGGTCAAATCTAATTGTCTCTTCTTTTGTCCTCATCGAAGGCGTTACAAGAACGTATACAAGCAGTTTCCAATCAAGCAAGCACCCCTCGACTACAAAAGGTAATCGTAAGTTGATTTCTAAACCTTGTTGCTTTCACGCTGAGAATTTGTGTAAATAGAAAAACAGAATGTTAACCGGCAATAGGACGGTATCATTTGAATGTTCAGTCACACCTTGAAACATTTCCGACATTGAAAGAACTTTAGTCGTTCTCAAGGGCCTTCGATTGTGTTGTGTTCGTGAAACACCGACTACCAGATGTTTTTTCTCTTGGGTAACGTCGAATCTAAGTAAACACTATAGAAATGTTCTGCTCTATCGATTTTGTTTCATTTCTAGACAAAAAATTAATGGACGATTTTTTTGAAAGACTACTGATGGCTTTCTCACAAAGATAGAACGTATCATACTTCAAAGCTGACAAAGTTATTCTCCGTCAATCTAGAGACTCTAGCTGTATGTTCTAACAGTAGTACTATGCAGGGATGTAGCCCACTTTCGACGGTACTACTTCAAACCAATGAGCTAGATAGACTCTGGCGAATGTGGGTTGGTCAGATCAATACATTGATGGCATTAATTTGCCACGCGAAGTCACATTTAATAACACCAGAAATAACTGATGAATGAACCATCCAAGCTGATAGAAATACAATAAGTGTAGAAAGATATGATAAATATTTGATAACCAAATTAGATTTAGAAGAAAATCTGTGTCCCAGATGAGATTTGAACCAAGTGATGGTTACTTGATGTCTTTTAGATTACATACGTGTAATTGCGGCTTTGCTATCGCTTGAATTATACTTTCAGCCCCATTCTTGTTTCATTGGTGATATTACCGCAAGGACCGTTTGCTTCAACGGTTTGCTAACACTGCAGCTAAAAATCAGGTGTCATTGTTGGTAAACTTCATGATGAGCACAGAACAACATGTATCAATGTGAAAAATTTTAATTCATCGACAGTATCTGGAGCAATGAAGCTTGTAATTTTAAGGAGGTGGTTTCTTGCTGGGCTGTTCATGATACATTACGTCCTGATTATTCCAAAAGTCTTTTGTTTTATTGTGCGGTTAGCGGTTAAACCAACGATATGATTAAACATTTCCGATAAAATGCGCGGAATACACGCACCTCCTTTGCTCATACATGGAGAAATCTCTCGAAGGCTGATCCAATTACAATTTTATATCTGCTCTTTTCTTGATCGTGTGCCTTGTGATAGGGAAGCTATTAATTAATGATAATAGAATTCGTTTTCGGTCTGATCTTGGAAGTCGCTCTTAGCCATGGCACAGCCCCAGAAACTCATTCTCCTTTCGTAACGTTTTCTTTCCTGCTCTTTGAACTAACGAAGCATAAAATATTGAAATTACTAAGATATTAACTACTTTGATATTGCCCGTTGCTTCAAATTGAATGACCATTTAAATTGGCTTCCGTTAACACAATACAATTCAAACCTCCTGTCGCAGAAGATGTGATGATTTAGATGTCTGTAAGATTTTTTATCATGGGCCAATTCCCAGGAACACACTGAATGTTCTCTTCATCGGTCTGTCTAGGTTTTCTCCGTTTTCAGTATGAGAAAAGTAGTGTGTTCTCCTTTCGTTAGCAGAATAAATGGACTAAGAAGAATACTGTCTAAATTCACTTATTCAATAAAGAGAGGATGCGTGCTTTCAGGTTATTTTAGCGCGAAATTGTACGCCGCCTACCCGAAGATTCGTGCTCGCGTTAACTCGGCAGTTACAATTGTGTTCATTTCCTCCATTCTCTTAAGCCTAAACCGTATTAGGAACAAACATAGACCGCTGGCAGTCTGTTTTTCTCTCGTAATTCAGTAGGGGTTATTAGGCGAGACGTTTTGACGTTTTGGCTAAAGGGGAATGGGAAGAGACATGGTCGCAGCGCGCGAGAAGAAAAACAGACTACACACTCTTCTCATGTTTTTGAGGACATTCACACTTGTCAAAATAATCTAATTAACCAATTACAATCCTTAGTTTTTCGCGGGAGTAATATGAACCGCCTCGTCTCGCCTTCTTCCCCACTCGGCCATACCACCCTTGTCTCGCCTTCTTCTCTACACGGTCAACGCCATACCGCCCTTTCGAGTTCGCTATGACTAAGCGCTCGTCCTAGTGACCCTTAGAGAAAACTAAACAAAGAAACGGCGGCCATGTTGGAGTCACTACCAAATCCTCCGGGAATTTACCTCTACTATTATGCCAACGTTTTCTTTTGTTTTCGTTAAAAAACATGCCTGTTGGTCGCGTGAGTGAAAAAATGCCGCCAATATTTTCTACGTGTAGGTAAACACATCGGAAAGGGAAACACGCCGTAGCTTTGGCGAAGAGCTAACTCTCGAAACGTCTGCTTATATCCTTACAGAAGACAATGATCTGAAGAGCAAAAGATCCAGATATTGGTGTCACCGTGTTTAAACAGACTGATTTGTTTTCTATTCGGTCTGACGAAGGGCTCGAAACATCAGCTCACAAATCGGTCATACGGTGCTTCGATAAAATCATGACTTTCGTAAGCCACTAAACCTGGCAAATAATGGTGCTCCCATATCTGCGGGCTGATAATTGGTAGATTTGTTAACGTCGCTTACGCAAATAAGGGTAATGTGTCATCTTAAATTTAGTGAGCGCAAAAGGTACCACTGATGAATTTAAAAAAAAATCTCGGAGAGAACTTTTTTTTTCACGAGGTTTTTATCCACATCAATTCCCTCAACTACGTATTGCTCAAAGTACGTAACTGGTGTAATTGAATCGTAATTCGGAGTGTAATCGGTAAATTTGGCTGCTCAAAATGTTATGTGTATGTCTGTGTAATCAAATGGCGATGAGTGAAATTAGGAAATAATTTCACGCGCGTTTTGTCAAAATTCTGATAATTTCCCGAGCCTTTAGGCGAGGGAAATTATCAGAATTTTGACAAAACCCAAGTGAAATTATTTCCTAATTTCACGAGAAAACCATTTGATTACCTTTTAATGTCGTGGGTGACAAATTACGCTCACAACCGTAATTGTAAAATCGCTCGAGTACTTTATCCAACTGCTCGGGAAGAATCATCTCCAGGTTTTTCTCAAGGCTATTTTCGTCACACCACTTCTCAAAAACTCTCACCCAGTTAATTGTGCTCTTTCACGTATTTAAATTTTCTGCCGCTTCTTTTAATTTCGTAACTTCTTCAATGGTCACTGTCTTAAATCTAGACGCCACCTTGACTCTGATCGAGATACAAGAGATGTTACCATGGCAATTTTGTAATTTCACATGTGAAATTATAAATTAACGCTGAAATTTCGCGCCTAAATTAAGGAGTAATTTGTCACCCATGATATTATAGATAAAACCATCCCAAATGATGCTGCGGAAAAAAAAGGCTAAAATTTAACGGTATTGACCATGATTTAATTGTTGGCAACCGTCTTGGAAATTTCATAGATTGTCCTATGGTTAGTTGGTATTATCAAATTATTCTCACACAGTCCTGGCATTATGTTTGATTTATGAAGCACTCAAGTTCAGCATTGCGTTCACATGAAATAGTAAGTGCAGTTACGGCAGATTGCTGGTTGTTATAAAAGTATGAAAATTTGCTCCCTTTTGAGAAAGTGCCCGATATCAATAGAGAACAGTCAAGAAATAAACTAAAATCAAACAAATTTATTTGATATTTTAGCAAATCGCAAGTTTTGGTCTACCGTTAGCCTTTGCTGAAAACGCTTTGCTAAGTAAATCTCGAATCAATACTAATTGATGACGTGCAACTTCAGATTAATCAACGCCTTTTTGTAAACGATGGAAAGATAAATTTGTGAAGTTAGGATCGTTTCCCGCTTCAAAAGATGGGAAACGCCTTTTGAGTGATGTTTTCTAGATAATTAGAAAAAGTCAAAAACCCGGTCTTTTTTGACGTTTAAAATTGACATTGAAAAGAGTTAGACTGTTGTTCAAGTTGATTAACATTATCTTTATTCTTTTGTGTAAGTTTTTTCCCACGGTTTTTAATCTCCTTCGTTTCTGTTACGACAGCAATGGGTTTTGTTTGACCTTGCAGAACGTCACGAAATAAAAGTCGTAAAATAAGAAAATAATGCCTCGTAGCACGCAGGATTGCATTTTTTGGGTACATTTCTTTAAACGGTGGCTTTGCTACTTTGTCTTTGCGTGACCATAATTCAGCTAAAAGTTATCAAATGTGAGGTGTTACGCACAGGATGAAATTTCAATACTTTGGCTCTTAGTTTTCGTGCGAAACCCATTCAGGAAAACTTCCGTCCGTTTGCTTTAAAAAAGCTGTTCCTGAGCCAAGTGTAACACATCTGATAGGATTAAGGTATTAAATGCAAGGAGACAGTAAAGTTCTCCTTATATCGCATTTCTATTTCACAAGTTTTCTCATGATCTGTCGTACTAATTTATTTCATCTAAAGGTATATCTGTAGAGAATGTGTATGAAGTACTTAAATCAATGTTTTTTTTCAATTTTTTTTTTTCATTTTAGAAACTTCCAGACGTTCTGTTAATTAAGGATATGGCCCCAACTCCTACGGATGGAATGACAAGTTCTTCATCTGGAACGGACGGCGACGTGAACTGTAAGAAAACCGAGAGTTTTCCAATTGCAGTTATCCCTACTGATCAAAATGAGAACTTTTTAGCAGTAAATGGCGACGAGCTCTTTGTAGACCCTGCAACCAATGGGGATACTTCGGAAGAACTTTACACGAGCGTCGACAAGGAGTTTCTTGAGTTGATGTTGGATGCAGTTCAGAAGGGTTTTATGCCACCCGAACTGGCAACAGCAGAAACTTGGTTAAATCATCGCGATGCCACAGAAGACGTTTCAAACGGTCCATCGCATTTGTTGAAGGGCGATACGCCATCCGTTGTCGCAGATTGTAATGGAACAAGCCAGGGCTTAAAACAAGATGCAAGCGTTGAAAATTCTACCCAAAACAGAGCAATGGACAAAGATGTAGAACCATCGTTGGCCGGCGCTATTCCAATATCGGCCTCGGAGCAACAGACATCGGCCAGCGTTGAACCAACGCTTCTCGTGAATGAAGCATTAGGCAGCGGTGAAACAAGGGTTGCAAATGAGGCATCAAATAACAACGGGCCATTATTGGCCAATGCAGGACAATCACAAATTGGTAATATAGAAGATACTCGTGATAACGTGGCGCCAGCTACTGCGCTGCCTCTTGATTCAGTGGAACCGAATGCCTCCACCTCAAATAAAAAGGTCCAGTTTCTCGGGCTGGACACTGTATTTGGTGTGGATTCAAAAGCTGCGGATGATCCTGTTGATATTTCAGTATCTCCTAGCCATCCTATAAATGATACCGGTTTAGACAAGATATCTCAGTCTTCTCCGAAAACGGTGACCTGGGCGACCTTAGATTCGCCCGTCATTACACCAAGACTGGCTTCAGGTAAACCTGACAAGAGCCATTTACGTCCAATCGAGAGTCTTCATATGTTTGAAACTGCTCTTTACACTAAAGAATCGGATGCAATGTCTGATGGAGACCAAGAGGATCCATTCATGGTTTACCTGAATTCCATCGAGCAAACGGCCTTAAAATTCAAGGTGCAAGTAGAGCAGGCCAAAGTGGACACGCTCGAAGCGTTAAAGGAAAAGTTGGAACGCGCCTATGAAGGGACACCATTGGAAGAAATCCCGCTAAAGTTTCGGGAAAAACTTCAAGAGACCATCTCTGAAATAGCTTCCGATGAAGTGTTGAAGAAATATCAGTCACTGGTCGTCCAGGATGAAGAGATAACTGAGGAGGAGAATGCCATTTTGGAGTGTATGAGAAACGAATTAGACTCCGTTGCATGCGAGAACTTTGAGCTTCATCAACAACTAGAGTTGCTTAAAGACTATGAGAGGAGGTATTTTGAGCTGAAAGATAACTTCGACAGTCTAAACAATGGGATGTCGACGATAAAGAATGAGTACGAGAAAAAGAATGGAGAAAGCGAATTTCTAGCAGAGCGAGTCGAGTCTCTAGAAAAGAGTATAGTAAACTTGCGAGTTCAGTACAGCAACGAGATAACTGATTTGCAAAACGAAAATCTCCAGCTACAGACGGCCTGTCTTGAGTTGGAAAACAAGAATACGATCTTAGAGGAAGAAATCGACTCCAAACCCAATGGATTCAGTGGTAGCCAAGACGGAGAAAGCGAGCGGCGACATTGTGCCGAGAACTGGAATAAGACATCTGTTGCCGATCAGCGGGAATTCGAAATGTTGCAATTGCGACTTGAAGAATTAGAGAAGCAAAATAATGCCCTAAGAGCCGCGTCACAGGCTGACCAGGCTATGATTCAGTGTGTCGAAGAAAAGAAAGAAGAGCTAGAAAAATCTCTCATCAAGGCACAGGATGACCACAGTAAAGTCCTGTTAGAACTTCACGAGGCTCAGCGACAGATATCGTCCGACAGAGTTAAGATCTCGAGTTACCACGAAGAGGTCGATGCCCTACGACGAGAGAACAACCTGCTAAACTCAAGTTTAGATATCGCTCAGAAGGAGTTGGAGTATCATTTGGAGAAGAAAGAGAGCAAAGAAGAACCATGGAAGAGCAACAAGCGAATGATTTGGAAAGAAATCCGAGAGCTGGAAAAGATATTGAAGGGTGTCCATCGCGAAAAGAGGAACTTGGAGAAAAAATACGTGAGTTTCAAACATGACAATGATCCGTTAAATGGGTCGTTTTCGTTTCACAGCTGCTCTTCATCCGGAAGTTCGCCTGAGAGGGAACAATGTAAAGATCAGAAGGAGAAATTGAAAAGTAAATCATGGCACAGTTCTACTGAAACTGAAAACAATAAAGCATCTCCCAAAAACGGAGTAGTTGTCGGTAACGACGACAGCTTTTCTTCACCGCCATTGAAAGTCAGAAGCTGGTTAGATGGCCTTCTCACTCCAAATGGTCTTGTAAAAGGTGATGTCTCTTTTGACCGCGAGAAAAGAGAGAAGACACCACTTCTTTCTGAAAGGTATCGATATATTGAGTTCCAATCGAGTGTCATAAAACGAATACCAAAGGAATTACGTTGGCCAATCAAAAAGGACAGAGACAATCCAGTAAACCAATCAAAACTCGAAGTAATTACACGTAGCCGACACAAAGCGCGGGAAAATGTGCACGCGCGAGCCACGATTGGTTTTGGTTTCACTTCTGATTATTTGAGAAAATGGCACGAGAACTTTGAACCAATCGCTGAGTGAAGTAATCATAGAGCGGTTTTCAATTGAGTGTCGAAAGTAATTAGCGAATTGCTTTGGTTTATGATTACTTCACTCAGTGAAAAAAGTTCTCGCGCCACTTCTTCAACCAATCAGAAGTGACACCAAAACCACTCGTGGCTCGCGCGTGCACATTTCCCGCGCTTTGTGTCGGGCTGCGTGTAATTACTTCGAGTTTTGATTGGTTTACCGGATTGTCTCTCCTTCCTTTTTGATTTGCCAAAGTAATTACTTTGGTTTTGGTTTTACGACACTCGATTGAAACTCACTCTAAACAATTCGCTAATTACTTTCGACACTCAATTGAAAACCGCGCTAGTTATGATGTTTCTTATATTTATTACTTATTTAGGTGTTAGATATATTCATTGGTGTCGATTAACTTACTTATACGTTTGGCCCTTTTGTAAATTGACTCCACTGAGAAGTTCTCGCATTATTTTCCGAGTATCCCCGACGCAATATTGATTAGTTCATTTTAACCTTTACCGGGGTTAATTTTT
>JALIRR010002180.1:0-15000 GCA_023091755.1 Montipora sp. Colony 1 RG-2022
ATCTACCGCCAGCGAGCAGGCGAATGTGGTCATTTCACGTTGTTGCCTTCCGCACGTTTACGCGCAAATTGTTAAGAAAAAAACATTCTTAATTACAGCAATATGAAAATATAAAATATGTTACGTAATGATATATGGGTGCCCCCCTTTACCTCAAAATTCTATTCCTTTTAGGGGGCGGCAAACAGGCAAGGAGATGCTCACTATTAGAGTTTATGTCTGCCCATAGTCTAGTATCTCACTGTTTAATCAAATCCTTAACGGGGGTGGTGTATTTCAAATACCCAAATCTGACAGCTCCGTCTTGCGATTTATCAATTCTACACAAATACTTGGAATAACTGAAACTGCATAAGTAAAAAGTGACATTATAAGAGAGTGAAAGAGATAATGGAGAATATCCCCATTATAACCATATTTCTTACACACCCTTAATATATACATCCGTTTCCCTGCCTTACCTAACAAAGTATCAAAATAAAGGTCCCAATTATTAGGACTGTGATGAAAAACCACACCTAGCAACTTGATGTGATCAACTTGTTCAATACCCTGTGATGGTTGAGGGAGTGAAACCTCAGACCTGCCCTTGACAATTATTAACTTTTTGGTTTTACTTAATTTAATGGTCATTTGCCCACTTCTTGATTACATCAACCTCTACATCAGAGCAGTCATAAGTCTTTAACCTATAGGTACTCAAGGTAATGTCATCAGCATACTTGACTGACCTCCTCTTTTGGAAATAGATGCACTAAAATGCCTTCACTGTCTCAGACGAATTCTTGCAGTTCACTAAACCAGGGGCTCCGGCAACGCAATACTTTTCACTTACTCGCAAATTACTCTAATCGAAAATCAACACAACTCCTGACGTCACGAGTCCTAATTGCGGCATATTTTTGGCCGCGCGCAGGTTGGCGAAAATTTCCGCGGATCGGTTGAATAGGTAAACTTTAAGGTAAGGAAAAACTAGAACGTGCAGTTTACCATAAGTTAAGCTCAAAGAAACATGGAATTCAACGTCTGAGCTTTATTCTCGGTTTTCACATGACGTCACGACCGCCATGTTGGTGCCCTAAACAAAGAAAAGGCGGCCATGTTGGTGCCCCGACCAAATCCTCTGGGAATTAAACTCTATTATTATGCAAACGCTTCCTTTTGTTTTCGTTGAAAAACATGGCTGTTGATCACGTGAGTGAAAACCAGCAATAGACGGGTGGAAAATTTCACTTCACAGGCGCTTTAACCAATTGATGATATTCTTTTTTTGTGCTGTTGCCGTAGCCTTCATCGTTGCTAACACTCCCTAAAAGCACGAACTACTTTCGGACCAATCGCTGAAAACAGAAATGGACGCACACGATCAAACGAGCCAATTATAACGCAAAATCATTTACAAGCAGCCGGCAAAAGGAGCGCGAAAACGCCTGCGGGCTTATTTGAAGTAGTTGGTGGCTACGTTGCGAGAAACGCTGACGAGAAAAGTTTGTGCTTTTCAACAGACCAGATGGAGTTCGAATTTTACACGGGCCAGATTGAAATAAAAAAACAGAACATTGACATGCGGAACAAAAAGCCTAATTTTGTACGCCCAACATTTCTTACAGCAAAAAGGCTTCCATAGCACAGCAAGGATCCTAAAAGTGCGAGCCAACTTTAATTCGTATTATTTCGTACATTTGTAGTAGCCAATCTGGAGCTGAAGATGACTATCGAATAGTTAGATTAAATAATGTGCACACGATGAATGCACTTACTTAAGTAGCCAAACTCTCAGGATTTTGCTATACAATCTTCTGTTTTCACTGACCCAAATGAACCCCTGATTTCAGCTCAAAATTTGAAACAAGGATATTTTACTTTCACTAGGCAAAACATTTAACGATAAAAAATTGCGATAAAACATTTCGTAAAAGCATATTAAAAGTTTGTAGACGACGTTTCAATAAGTGTTTAACGATCGCAGAATTTTTATGTTCAACAATGGGGATACAAGCTTCCTCAAAGAAAGCCAATTCCGCATTCTAAAAGTGCCAAGGATAATTTGACTGTCTTGTCTATGAGATGCTCTTCATCAAGGAGCGCAATCCTAGTCTCAACACGCAGACTGATTCCATTCGCGAAAAACTCTTAGTTTCAAAAACATTCCATCACCTATTGTCTTTTTAGTATTATAACATTTTTTATCTTTCATTTTTTGACTTGATAATGACGTTAGCCAAACGTCGAAAAGTCGTCTACAAACTTTTCATATGCTTTTACGAAATGTTTTATCGTAATTTTTTGTCGTTAAATGTTTTAAAAAACCGCGTCTTTTTCGTGAACTAGGCAAAAGACATGCAAATAGAAGACTTTGAAAAGGGAAGCCATTTTGAAATAAGTTGTATGTAAAGTCCCCCCCCCCCCCCCCCCCAACACACACACACACACACACTTACATACCGTTCGATTTCCTCATCTTCCAAATTCTTCTTTGCCCGCGTCCGTTCGATATTCAGTCCCAGACAAACCGCGTGCGCTGTCATCCGCGCAAGCGCCCATCCCTAGAAAGAGAAAAAAATGCGGATGAAAGTAAGTAACACATATCAGAAGGTCCTAAATATGTAATTTCCGGGGACCTTCAATCTCTACTTTCAAAGGAAATCAAAATGCAGAGTTCTTCTTCTGAAGAGCAGCCATTAGGAGAGAATTTTTGGTGAGAGCACTCGGTTTCCACCAACGTGGCCTGGGTACGATTCTGGGGCTCGGAGTCATATTACGTCGAGTTTCTTGGTTCTTTCCCGAGTACTACGGTTTTGCCCTCTCATCAAAAATCAACATTCGATTTATTTGGATTTGATTTTCAGTCTCTCAAATTAGTTCCTGTGAAGCCAGGGGAAAAAAACCTAGCTATAATATATGTCTAGTGTTTCTGGCCGATATAAGGCGCGCGTGGGGGAGGGGGCAATCATTCAAACTCAGAAAGAAAACCAACTTCAAAGGGTGAGTGTCTCAAGACTCTTGCCATGTCTGAAAGTCATCTGGTGGCAACGTGAACTTTAAAAAATTACTCGATTCTGATTGGAGGAGGGATGTACAAATTTATCACAAGTTACTATGACAACCACCCAAGTACGATTTTCATCGAGAAGATAAGAATGACTAGTATTCGATTTGCTATTTTCAACAAAGGCAAGGTGCAAAATCTGAAACAAAGTTTTTGGATGGTAGTACAGACAAAAGTACTCAAACCTGTCTAAACGTTCTTCAAAGCCTAAGGAAAGATTTTCATAAGTGAATGAAGTTTATAAAGATTTTTTTTTTCCAGAAACGATCGAGACGACGTTGTTGAGTGTATTGAAAACAAAAAAAATTGCATGACCTCGTACGTTTCGGAATCATCATACAAAACTCTCGCATTCAAACTCGCTTAAAAGTGTCAATGCATAAATGGAGTCTTCATCTTCTGCACCTTTGGATCTTCCGTGATCGTTTCAGCGTCCACGTGATTTGTGATCAGCGGTAGAACCTGCTCAAGAAGACAAGGTACCAAACTCTCAGCATCAAACATAAGGAGACAGCTGGATAGATCCGCTAAACGGGAAACAAAAAAATAACATTAAACAACTTTCCAGCGAATCGAAAGGGCATACAAAATGACGTTTGTCAGATATTAGGAACCGATAAGGAACCAACCAGCCAAAATCATTTCCTCGCTCCGACTGAACTTTAAAACTTCCTGGAACGAAAAAAAAAGGCAGACGTTTTGCATGACACGATAATAATCCTTTTGTTAAGAAAGTACTTGTGATGTGCAAAATTTGATGAAATGAGTAATTCGTAACCGAAACCGACCGAACTCAGACCGGTTTGAACTTGTACCGGCATGAAATTCTTGCAGCCGTTTACATGAAACCGGGACGACATGCTTGGTGCCCGGTTTTTGGACGAAAAATTTCTTTTGTGTGATAAAAGATATCGCTGACCCAGAAGCATACAGGTTTAAAATTTTTGGACCCGGATTGAGATCTGTCGTCATTTACACGAGAACGGTACGAATTCAGACAGGCACGACAATTTCTCGTCGCGGTCCAGCGACCGAAACGAAATCAGACCGGTCTGAGTTCATTGTCAGGCCGGTCTCGTGTAAACGCAAAAAAAGAAATGTATAGAGGCCAATACGGACTCGTTCCGGTCTGAGTTCGTCCCAATCACATGTAGATACCCCCTAAGAGCTTTTGGTGGCAATTGCGCACTGTGGGAAAAAATTATACGTTGAGTAGTTTACCATTGCTTTCCCAACGATTGGAATTTGGTGTTTCCTTACAGCTAGAAAGGAGGTCAACCAAAGCTCCAAGCCCCTTCTGCCCGGATAGTTACCCTTAGCTGTGTCCTAACAGATGCTAATAATCCGGGCCAGAGGGGACCTGGGTGTAACGAGAGTATGGGGTAA
This sequence comes from Montipora sp. Colony 1 RG-2022, assembly GCA_023091755.1. Classification (NCBI taxonomy): domain Eukaryota; kingdom Metazoa; phylum Cnidaria; class Anthozoa; order Scleractinia; family Acroporidae; genus Montipora; species Montipora sp. Colony 1 RG-2022. Next base: position 4,436 of record JALIRR010002180.1, read on the forward strand.
CATCATTCTGTTCCCGAGCCATAGTTCCCTTAACAGATGCAGTTTCAACGTCAAACCAGGAACATGTTCCGCCCTCCCTGAGTGGGTTTCTTCAAACTGAACTGCTACGCTTCTTTACCTTGATTAAACTGTAAATAAACCATTCCTTTCCTCCCACTGTTAACAGATGTCTTAATTGTTCCACTTTCTTACTGCTCAGGCAACGCGCCTTCATCACATCCGCAAAAAGCATTTCAAGAGCCTGGAAACAAACCATACAACTTGTTATATCTTGTTATACGATTGGGCCAACAAAAAAACCCTTACAAGTACGCGCCAAGTCATGCGTTCCTGTCTGACGTACTAATTAGTATAATTTAATTATTTATTTTTAATTTTTAAAAAACTTATATTTGTTTACTTCAACTTGCAAATCTCCCTTGGGGGTTATCATTTCCATAGATCATCAAAATTTAGAAAGGATTCGCTCGCCGAGTATGGTAACCTCAGTCAATCAATGCCACAGTGACTCCACGTGCGTCCTATGGGCATATTCGCTTTTGAGTTTGTTTTATAACAATCTGAAAAGAACCACGTACGAGACAAGGATATCACAAACGGTCTTGTAGTTCGCTCCTAACCATACGCTCCTCGTGAATCAAAAAAACGTCAACAGAGATTGGGCGAACGAGACATACTGGTGTGCGGTTTGCCCAAAGTTACGTCCTGGTGTTAGACGGGGAAATTATCTGGAGAGGTAACTATCTGGGGATATCCTGTGCCATAAGAGTCAGGTTGGCGTCAGTAGTGGACACCATCCGCGCCTCCCACCTATGCAATCGTATGTGGACTGAGTTTCAGTCGATTTTTCTCCTTGTACTACGTCCCCCCCCCCCCCCCAAATCAAAATAGACTCCCAACCATTGCCCATAATGGAGACCACGGGTCCTACTGTAGTAGCCATCTGCCTTGGGGTAATCATCAGGGAGTTTAAGAAATGACCATGGCTACGGCAACGACAATGGCACAAAACAATAATATGGTGCTGCACGTGCGGTACGCATTTTAGCACATATTTTGTGCGGTACTCTGCTTAACAACGACGTGAAATCACCAAATTTGAGGTTTCGACGACAACGCAAGCATGCAAATGTGAGCCTTTCATTCTCCACGTTTACTCTGAAACCACTCGTACCAATTTATTTAAGGACACTTCGCCAACATTGTGCGACGTGAACAAGATATAATAAACGCGAAATAATCACGACAGTGCAAAGTAATATTTAGAGGTGACGTTTTCGTTGACGTCACCGTAGTAGATCTTGAAGTCCTTATTAATAAATGGGACACGTAGGAGAGGCGATCCTAAATGTCAATCAATGTCAGTCAGCTGCGAATTACTTCCAATCAAGTTCTATACCTGTAATACAGGCTTTGCAGCCGTCACTGGATTTCCGCTGTCCCACGTGTCATCTGAAATTTGAAAAACGACTGAAAGTTGAAGCAAGGTAGAGGAATGTACTGAGACAAGGATAGCCATGCTGCAATTTAAATTTCAGTTTTTGCAAATCACTTTATTACATGAATTTAACCTTTGCCTTCGACACCTAATGTCATTCTCTCCATGACCTCAAGGAGCATCGCACATCTGCAAAGAAATCAGTGAAGTTACTACTTACTAGTTAGCCACGGGGTTCTCCGGCGTTTTAACATTATATATATATATATATATATATATATATATATATATATATATATATATATATATATATATATACATATATACATATATACATATATATATATATATATATATATATATATATATATATATATATATATATATATATATATATATATATATATATATATATATATATATATATATATATATATATATATAAGAAATGCCTAATGAATCGCCATCCAAACGGGAATAGGCTGGTGATCCTAAGTAATTAAGGCAATCAGTTGCTAATATATCCCCTCCCTACCTCACTGTACTTAGTTAATTTACAGGGGGATATGGCCGTGCATCACCGATCGACCGGGGAGTAGTGACGTGATCCTGATTGCAGAGAATGTGTGTAATTGTCTCCTCGGACCTGACCATCTCAAGGCCAAAATTGTGTATGTGTTGTACAGTAATATGTGTTCCCAGTGTGGTTGGTTCAGTGGCTGAGTGGTTAAGGCATCCGACCGGTAATCTGGAGACCCAGGTTCAATTCCTGGCTGAGCCACATTTTCACTTAATTGCTTAGTTGTGCTGATTTCTGTTCCCAAATTAACCTTGTCTGTTGTATTTCTCAGAAATGCCTAATGAATCGCCATCCAAACGGGAATAGGCTGGTGATCCTAAGTAATTAAGGCAATCAGTTGCTAATATATCCCCTCCCTACCTCACTGTACTATATATATATATATATATATATATATATATATATATATATATATATAAAGACGTTTTTCATTCAAAAGGGATCAGTTTGTCACTACTATATTAACATATAATTCTGGTGATATTGAGACTAGTGAAGCCAAGAGAGTGCTCAACAGTGAAGGAGCCAGTATATATCGGTAGAATGTGTTCTCAATCTGAGTACATATGGATTTTGTACTCAGATTGAGTAGCCATTCTACAGATATTAACATTTTATTATTCAACACATTGTGACAATGTCCAAATATGGTCATAGTGCGCTCAATACTCGTCGTGCGTACACAACAGATATCCTGCGATATACGTAATTTTGTTTGTCGCGGAGAAAAATGGTAGTTTTTCCAGCTTTTTTTTTTTTTCAATAAACGTACAAAATTGTGCTTTGTCATCAATGCATTGAATAATAAAACAATTATCCTGCTCAATCTTGCGGAATATCGCCTGATTTTAGCCAACTCAGCCTATTTATTTATTTATTATTCACTTATTTCTCGGCAAATTAGCAGTGTATTTTGCTAGAGGTCTAATCAACCTCATGTAAACCCGATGGTAAATAAAGGAATGTAATGTAATGTAATGTAACGTACCTGTCTAAAAACCCAAGAGGAAATCCTTTTGGGTTGACTGGTTTCAACAAAGAATTGACCAACCTAAGGTTGTTGAAAACAAAAATTGCATTAACTATTTTTTCTATGAGCAGCACCTGCCTGAAATAAACAAAATGGGTTTTTTTTACGGCAAATAAAAATGTTGCCCTTAATGAAAGATTGCCCGACAGTTAAGTCGAGTGCACAGTAACCTGCGATATGGCGTTCTTTTCGCTATAGAGGGTGGGAAATGTACCTTTCGCGCCCTGTCTAGAGAAAAGAACGCCTGATCGCAGGTTAAAACAGTGAAGCCTAACACTTGACACAATAGAGCTGTGTGCTATAGCGATGCAAAATAAGATGTTGTAAAGAGATAAACGTGGTATCTGGTTTTTTTTTTGTATCTCACCGTAAGGGATGCTTTCTCTCATCTGGCGTCAAAGCATGAATGTGGCCACAGCACCATGAGCATGCGCAGACTGCCAGAGCAGGAGCCTCGTACTTCAGAAGGTCGCACAACTTCTACAATCCAGATGAATAAGGTAAAGATAATGAGCTGCATTTGGCAAAAAAGAAATGAACACAAAAAAAGCCCAAAGGCTTGAACCGAGAAAAGCACAAATAACGTGGTATCGTCTACGCAAGGTTTGCCAAAATTCAAACAATAGCCCTTTTCACGGTTAGTTTTTCTCATTTCCATTACAATATAATCTAGCATGTATGTGTATTTGTAGTTTTAACCCGAAATTGCGTCGCATCCAAGTCAGATTACATTGTAATGCAAATACGAAAAAGTAACCGTGAAAAGGGCAATTGCTTGTAATCTCCCAATCTGATTGGCTAATTTGCCGTTGTCGATAAGAGTCTAGACAACGCCGCTCACGTCAACGTGTCACGCAATGGTAATAGCAGAAGCCCATTACCCGGAACCTCCATCTAGTATATTAACCCTCTGAGTCAACCATGTCCAGTATTTTTTAATTTTTAGGAGCACATCCCACGGGGGTTTTCACGGGTGTTTTCACAATAGCCAATCATAAGAGACCTACGGTCGGCCACTGATTACATCACGTGCACCACACCCGAAACACGAAGGTATTTCAAAATGATGAAAGATATATAGCAGTTCTAAAAATAAAAAGACATGGGACCAGGGAGACGGTTGGTTTGGTTGGTTTGCATCCAAGTGATGAGACGGCCATGTTGGTGTACAAAACAATAGAAAATGGTTCCACATGCTTTTGCATAAGAATAGAGTTAAATTCTCATTAGACATTTTACAGCATTGTTCTGTACACCAACATGGCCGCCGTGACGTCAGATAAAAACCCCCAACAATACGTATAGAGGCTCCAGGTAATGGGCACCTGGTAATAGCCAAAGAAACAAGCATTTTGGGAAATAAGCCCGGCAATGAGATTGCTCTTTCTTTTTGCTACAATCTTGGTCACGCTCTGAAATAAACATTTTCTTCGACGTTGAATGTTGGGGTAAAATACACATCGAACGTGGTCCAGCTTTGTCTGTACTCGTATCGACAACAATTAACAATTATTGGATGAGGTTGAGCATGTTAGCGATAATTATCAAGGCCAAAGTTTGTGTTACCTGCTGAAGCCGAAGGCTGAGGCGGATAACACAAACTGAGGCCTTGATAATTATCGCAAACATGCGAAAACCGAATTCAATAATTGTTTTATTATGCATATTCCTGAGCTGAGCTCCGCCATGACAAAACTGATCGAACTGCTCGTTAGTGTGTTAGGTGACGTCACTTCTGCATGCATAAAACTATTGTCTGTAGGTATGACGTCAATTCTACATATATAAAATCTATTGCCTGTAGGTATGACGTAAGAGAAACAGAGCAAGCAAGAATGAGCTGCGTGCTTATAGCCAATCAAAATCGAGCTTGTGACACCAATGTATAATAATATTCGTTATCACAAGGGTCAAAATTTGTTTCACAGACTCACGAGGCGCACAACATTTTGCCCACTGTGATAACGAATATCGTTGTCGATAAGAGTACAGACAACGCTGAACCACATTCGATTTGTTAATTTTACTTTTGGTAAACCTGAAGTTTGGTGTTTACCGTAAACGTCAGTAGACCATTTTCGAATTCTCACGACTGGACTGGATCTAGCATGAAATGGAGGCTAATGCGGGCAAATTAATTTGTGTGTGAACAGATTTGCCCGCATTAGCCTCCTTTCCATGCTAAATCCAGTCCAGCCGTGAGAATTCGAAAATGGTCCGTTCCCGGCTAGCTATACTGAGTGGGAAAATCTGGATGGGAAAAACTGACATGATGTTGACCTAAGTGTTGACCGAATTACTTTGAAAGCATAGAAGCCTGTTCACACCTGTAGCTGATCTGGTGGCACAGCTTTGGAGTCACACTGAAAAGCCTTCATGACTTGATGCATGGCGTTAGAGACGTTCATACAATGTTCATCCCAATTCACTTGGCTAAAATGTCAATGCAAAAAACGTTTTAAAAAGATAGAATGACCGAGGTAGCCTGCTATGCACATACAAAAGTGAAATCATGGCGCTGGTTTCTACCCTACAAGCAGGGTTGTTTTAACAGCTACGGTTGATTTCACCGCCTGATCCGCGAAAAACGACAGCGCATACTCGGCAAGAAAGAAGGAGATTTTTAACTGACAGTCGTATTTAAAACAAAAAGCAAAGTTACTGCTTTGACAATCATAACAGGCGTAAAAAATCAAACAAGTCAACAAAAACGCAAGGCAAATACTGGCAACCGGCGACGATAAGCGCGGGAAATTCCGAAATCGCGGTTCGCTCGACTTTTACCAGTGATTGGATGCTAGCGCAACGCATAATTTTTAAGCCAATCATTGAGCGGAACATTGCAACATCAAAATAATAATTACGAAATTAGTTTGACATAGAGTTGCAACCGCTTTTTAAAATCAGACAATCATGGTCGTAGTGTCGATTCAGTTTTAATGGTGAAGTAACAGTTATGCCAAAAAATGCATGTCCTCATACACTTCTCATCTTCCACATCACTTGTCTCAAGAAATAACATTTGAGTGCTTCATTGACTTCGCTCCCCAAGAAAACATAAACAGGGTAGATAAAATTAACCGAAAAACAACCCAAACCTTAATCCCTTGTATTAAGTGAAGTGCGATCGTCGGGGTGAATGTAATCTTGAGAGGGACTGTTACAGCGAGTTTCAATCGAGTGTCGTAAAACCAAAACCAAAGTAATTACTTTGGCCAATCAAAAAGGACGGAGACAATCCAATAAACCAATCAAAACAGTAATTACACGTAGCCGACACAAAGCGCGGGAAAATGTGCTCGCGCGAGCCACGCTTTTGTTTTGGTTTCACTTCTGATTGGTTGAAAAAAAGGCACGAGAACTTTGAACCAATCACTGAGTGAAGTAATGCAAAATCAAAGTAATTCACTAACTACTTTCGACACTCAATTGAAAACCGCTCTAAGGATGACAATACGTACCTTTAAATCAGAGGGCGAGCACGACTATGAATACGAGTTTTCCATTCTGAGCACGCGCACTTCAAAAAATGTCGGCCTCCAAACCTAAGCGCATGCTCAGTACGAAAACTCGTATTCGTAGTCGCCCTCCTCCTCCGATTTAAAGCTCCCTAATAACTGGCGTTTCGACAACCTGAGAGAAAGTCATCTTCAGGGTTAAGTGTTTATTCCAGCTACTGACGTTACACAATGTCATCCGCAAAGGTTGTCGAAACGTAAGTCAGTGCAATCCGACACAGTCCTTGTCAGGACCACAATCACCTGGACGATCGCGTATTTATGACATGACTCTTGGGTTAAAACCATCTACGATCTTAACTCGTTGTGCCGCTAAATAGAACTTTAGATTCAAAGGGATATTTAATGATGTGACGATCATCGAAATTGAGCTTGATTAGATGCGTTCGCATGGCCCCCGTACCGTCTTGTAACCAATAATTCGATAACCCACTGTTATCATTCACACTAAATCTCTTACAAATACCTTGCAGGAAATGCTGAATTGCTAAAAAATTGACTGAGAAGTTCATTGACAGCAGCTTGATTTGGCGAATGCTGTGTATCGGGAATAAATGCGCGCCACTTGTCAAGATCAGGAATGTAACGCGAGATCCAGTGAACAACAAACGAAGGGGGAGCCTGAGTGTTCACAACATCTGTAATGACCTAAAGAAATTGAAACAGTCGGTAACTAAAAAGCCTTCGTACGAGACAAGAAATGGTCGCAGTTAGGGAGATTTGAGCCTGCTTCGCCGCTTTTTGGGATATTTTGCCACTAAAAATAAAGTGTTCCATAAAGGGATATTTTATCCCAAAAATGCTAGCAGCAGAGTCCATCGTGCGCTTGTTACTCGAGGTCCAGAACGCACAACCATTTTGCCGCCATCTTCATTTAACCCTTGAATGTAAACTCTTTTCTTCCGTTGTCGTCGAGAGACAGGAATCGAAGATGCGGAAATCAGTGGCACCGATGTCCCTTACCTGTGTTTCAATCTTATCCATTTTGGGACGTCACTGACGCCACTTAAGAGTGTGCGAGAGTCTACACTGGCTTAAAGAAAAACTTCAATTTTTTAAAATAAAAATTTTGGGCGCGCGGGTGCACCGGATACCAATTAGATGAACCTCAGGAATGTGAGGTGAGGAAGAAATCAAAACGGTTTTTTTTTTTCAATACGCATCAGCAATTTGACCAAATTACAAACTACTAATTTAGAACAAATCGAAACTATACAATATTACCTTACGCCCATACACTTGACCAATGTGGCACAACAACAAGAACGACGTGTTGAACATTTCTCTTCGAACACTTCCTCTTTTAACTGCAATGAAATTTCAGGAAGAGAAAAGGTAATGCTAGACCCTTGCACTTACTTCCAAGAACGGTATGACTACGGTAAATTCCTTTCAGAATTAAGGTTGTCATCTTCTTGCGTCACGCACGCAAAGCTACTAGCTCATTCTCCCCTCCTTTAACGCGCTTACGAGAATAAAGCAATTGGCTCTTCTGCTCAGCTAAGGTGTTTATGGTGAAGTCCATTAATTCGTGCAAGCTGCGCTACTGATTCTGAAGGAACTACGAAAATTCTCTGACACATTGTATTCTGTTCTACTGCACATTACCGTTGGTGACAAAGAGGATTTGTCGGAGGGCGCTTCTTGTTTTTCTCTCGCCACTGAAGGTAACGCAATAAGAGAGAAGTGTGGGGTTCCTGCAAACTTCGAATGACAGGAGGCTTAAGATTAAAGCTCTAACACAAAGCAGGACTTACTCGCACTTATCCGGACGCAAATTTGCTACTGACCAAACGTAAGTGTGTCAGGAAATGAATCGATGTTGATTTGGGAACTTTCAAAAGATTGAAACACTAACGTTCGGAGTTCTGGTCCTTGGCTTTTGAATCTCTCAAACTGAAAATACGAGAAGCCAACTCTTTCCCCGCCGAATACGTCAAGAGTGTCAAATAGTGGTTGTACAATGCAACAACATATGAACAGCTCTGTTTTGTAATAAGCGATACGGTTATCTCGCAATGAGCTAACCAATAAAACTTTCATCACTAGACGTCCAAGAACAGAGTTTATTTTTCATACTAACCGTCTTCTTTATCTGTCGCTGCATGGACAGTTTGATCAGACACTCTGTGAAAGTAAAACCAATACATCATTAAGGAAATGGTTGAAAAAGATAAAAAGTCTGTAAAACTTCAGAGAAGATACATTTTGATGAAAGGAAGCGAGTCGCAGGTTCGACTCCAGCAAAATCAATAAAGATTCGAATAAATTCTAGGGTAGTATGAGGAGTGGATTTCTACTAAAACAATTGGACTACTCGTTCTCGTTTTCTACGAGTCAAATAGTAAACTCGGCGCTACGCGCCTCGCCGACTATCTATTGATTCACAGAAAACCTCCAAGTAGTATACTATGCTCTACAAATATCAGTAACTGTACACATCAGGAAGATTTATCCATAATTTGTGGGCGTTTTTAATAAAACAATTACTCCAATCACGCTTGTTGGATATAAGATAATTATAGCAAACTCGGCGCTACGCACCTCGTTGTCTATACATCTCATATCCAACGCGCGCTCGTGGAATACATAATTATTGCTAAATATTTTTTGAGTATCAGAAGTAAATTTTTGTTTGCTTTGTTGGTATTATCCACAGTGACGGGCGTCAAAATTTCGCGCCACAATTTCATCCAATCACAGGCAAAAGCGACTGACCGATTGCGTCTTGTTTGCAAACGCTTTCCCGCGCTTCGCGGCGGATGCATAAATTGCTTTGCGTTACGAATAACTGATGTCAATGTCTGCTACTGTTGTGATTGGCCAAAGTTCAATTCTCTACTTGCACAAATCCCACAATACACCTCTTTTACCCCCCAAAATTTTGCATAATCATTGTTTACAATTTCTCTTGGGACATGAAGATGTCCCAAAGGAAATCGAAAAACAAATGCCTATGCAAATTTTGGGGGGGAAAAGAGGTGTATTACAGGATTCGTGCCAGTAGAGAATAGCTCCCATTTTCTTATTTTTACGACACTCTCTGACCAAAACCCTCTTTTCTCTCAGAGAAATCCCTTACTTGATGAGTCCTCTTATGAGGTTTGGAAGCTTTCCAACGCTTCCGGCTGCAACTGTCATCCATCGAAACTTCTCCAAATTTAATAGCGGGTTGAGGAATTTCTCATCTCGGCTGCTCAGATCGGACTCCAGAGCCTGAAGAAAAGACGAGCAAAAATCAGATATCAAGAGTGCTGTCTTGGATCCAGTTCCTTGGTGATGAGTTTGAGGGCCCCACCAGAAAGCCCAGCCACTTGGGATTTGGTATAGTTTGATATATTGGTCTACCGATCATTGATCGAAAATCTTTAAGCGACGCAACAATCGATTATACACCTTATTCCAAAATGTCCGCCATTTTAGTATTCTTTTCTTAAGTTTCCATGCAAATTGGCCCTTATGGACTCGTTCGTTGACCCACAATGATTATTCGAATGTGAATGTGCCAACCACAGGAACAAAAGACCCTTTGTTTTGACAACCAATGAGGCTCTGGCTGGCAGATTAATGACAATAGGCGACGTCAACGATATCTTCCCCATAAAATGTAAGGTAGTGCTTGGTCTGTATTTCGCGAATATTCCACCTTGCTCACGTTGTACAATACGGGCAAACTATCGTAATAGTGGATTAGGGCAACGGTTTAAAAATAAAGGTAGAAACGAACGATTCATTGTTGTATGCTCACGTCTCAACTTTTCGTCAAAACACATCAGACATTTGGTGATTTACGTTGTTATGCAGCGTACCACAAAAAAATGTGCTTTAAAGCGTGCCACACGTGGAGCATGGCTTTTTTTCCTTTTTTAACTAATAATATTCTTCCTTCTTGGCGTCAATGTTGCCGTGGCAGCTGTCGTTTCTTAAACTCCCTTCTACCGAAACCTGACGGCCTACATTCCATCGCAGACAATGACTTTCGAGTTCTGGACTCCAGAT
>JALIRR010002180.1:20000-32500 GCA_023091755.1 Montipora sp. Colony 1 RG-2022
TTATAGTAAGAGGTATTTTTCAGTAAGCTTTATAAAAAGAATTCTAATGAGGAGTGTTTTCTCAGTTTTAAAAAGTTCAAGCACATGACGTTTTATCGATGACCTGACAGGAAGGTTACAACCCTTGTCCTATTCTTTGCCCTTATATAGCAGTCAAAAGCAGTTTAGCCATGATGGTAAAAGCCAACCTGCACTTAATGTCTGCATCATCCAAAAGAGGAATAAACTGCAGAAGCAGTTGAAAAGCATTGAGGGCCGTGGTGTGCTCAGCTGGGATAGGCTGAAGTTGAACAGCAACCTGTGATCTGCTCTCCATGATACGTATCACTGTGGGAACCTATAAAGAAGTAATGAAGCAAAAAGGGAATCGAGGTTTCTTGGCGACGTGGTCCCGTGGTTAGGGCGCTGCCCCGGGTCCAAATCCCGTTTTAACCTCGGGTGAGGCTAAATCGCGTGGGTGGGTGGGTGGGGCGTGGGTCGTGTTTGTTTTGAAGATAAAAAAAAAGATATATATTAGCTCCCTCAGTGCTCGGTCCAAATTTTCAATTGCCCTAAGAGTTAGGGTTAGGGTTAAAAGTATGTATACATGACGAGTATGCATGGAAGATCTCAGACCCACGACACACGACCCACCCACCCACGCCGATTAGACACTGTTTGGAGTTGTTTCCGGCTGTAGCTTGATAGCTAAGTGCACTTCCACTAAAAACAAGGTATCAACATTTTTTTCCTTGCATTTATTTTATATCCCTTTCTTGTTGAAAATCTTGGCTTTGTTTATTTGCCTCTTCAACACTGATCAACCGAGCTGTAAGGCTAAAAATTACTACTGGACAAGGTTGTACTGAATCTTGTACGCTCCCTGGATTTTAGCATGCCTAGGCTAGAGCACCATCTGGTATCTGATAGTAAGATTACAATATTATTCAGAAAAAGTGCATGTAATATCAAGAATTACTAAGACAATGAATAAAGATTTTGATCACAGAATCATGTAAAATGTTCCAAATGCCAAGAAATATATTAATTTTTATGGAATCACCTTGAATTTTTTGTGAAAAATAATGATCTTTATTCCCTACAATTATCATAGCTTACTAAGAAGCCACTTTTAAAAATTGTACTAGAATGGAAAATGGTGTAATGTTGAACACATTTAAAATACGCCCACAACTACTCTGCACAATATTTTGACCAAACTGTACCCTGGAGTTTCTTATTCCTATTTCTTGTCTTCTTAAATTACTGATCATTATTAAAAAACAGAAAGCACTGTAGCCTAACCTTAAGGAACAAAAACCCTGTCCACAATATTGACTCCAATGAATTCTCTGGAGCTTCTAATGTTCCCACTAAGGAAGACCTCAGAAACTCCAAGTAAAGCTGATACCTTGCTATATTCTGCAGAAAAGAAACGCGCTACATGGTATCTATTTTTATAAGTATTAACATCTTCTATTACATGGAAATTTCTCTATTAAAAGGACTGGAAAGAACCAAATTCAAGAATAATTGGTTGCCTAAAATTAACAATGACGGCCAACAGAAAGACAGGGATCTGCACCAATCCTGTTGCAACATTATTTTTTCTCCATATTGTTACAAACACAAAAAAATAATAGGAACAAATTGGATTGTTCCTGTTAGTATGCTTGATAAAGAAGCCATGATATTATGCTGTTTTTACAGGGAAATCAAAAGAAACTTTGAAACTTGAGGCAAAAGCCGAGAGTTTTAAAAATGTCTTGAGTTACCAAAAATAGCTAGTGTACATTAAGACTTGAATGCTGATGTTTAAGATGTCATATACGTGTACAATATTCACGTCACATGTGTATCACATTTACAAACTCTCAGCTTTTGCCTCAAGTTTGCATAATGTAAATGTGACACAGATCTGCCGCTTATATTGTATATATTACACTTCAAACTATCTGTGTCAATATACAGTGTAGCAATTAGATAAGTCACCCATACCGTACAATGGGAACAAGAAGGAACAATCATAAAATTATTCAAGCAGCAAAAAGTATTCCAATGTCTTCTTTGCCATAGCTGTCCTCAATGTTCGAACTCTCTAATAACAGATTTGCCTTCTAAGTAATACAAGCAGTTTTCACTAGTCAATAGGGCATTTCTTAGGGAGGAGATGGAGGGGGGGGGGGGGGGGCAATGGGACATTTCTTAGGGAGGAGATGTGGGGGGTGGGGAACGGAGGTCAAAGGGTTTACAATTTACAACAATACCTGAGTATGCATAACACTGTCCATAACATCAGCAACTTGCTCTGGAGTATAAGAGGGGCTCAACAATGCCTAAAAATCAGAATTATTTTTGAGGAGTTGGTTGCTGTAAAAAAATGTTCCAACTAGAATCAAGTTTGCTTTAATTTTCAGCACTGACAAAGTCAGGTCAGGTCAGACCAGGCCAGCACAGGTTTAATTTCATAAAGCCCAGGCAACCAAGTAGTCATGGCCAGAAGACAAGAAGATTTATTTTCAACAAAATACATGCACTCCAAACTTTCCATACATCAGACTTGCAAGAGCCACGCTTGTTTAATTCAGTTGACAGCTGAACCCTCCTCCTTGCGAGTACACACTTGCTCTTTCTTCGTGTAAAATGTAATTGGCAATGTAATCAGCACTCTACTCTCTTGAACAGAGACATTTTTATGCACCTTTAACATGGAACTTCTGGAGCCATTTGAATGGTATTTTTGGTTAAAATGAAGGATCAATAAGTAATTAATTTTAATTATAAATTAATAACACTTAATTAATATTAATTAATTACTTAAATACACACAATCGGCTAACTCAATGTTGTACCCAATTCAAGGCCTGGCCATAAAATTATCATTTAAATGTGAATGCTACATTATAATGTATATGCAATACACAAAGAATCTCAACCCTGGGAGATTTGAATTGGGTACAAGATTATGGATGTCCATCCCTGCCAAAATCCAAACTTGTTACAAGTTTCTTATAAAATCCAAACCTTCAATTCAAGCAACATGACAAAATGAATGTTTCAGTTGCCGAAATGAATGTTTGGATTGCTGAATGGAATGTTTGAATTGATGAATTGAATAAACAAAAGAACAACGCGAACATAACAGTACCTAATCAACAAGGCCTAATCAGAATAACAATGGTTCCTTTGTCTTCCGCCATTTTGGTCCGACATTTGAAAGTCTACCCAAGGTCTGGGTTTAAAGAACAACAAGTTTGAATTTTGGCAGGGATGGATACCCATACGACATTGAGTTAGCCAATTTGGTCTATTATTATTAAAATAACATAATTTATACATCTCAAAAAAATGCTAGATTGCTCTTTAAGTTAATGAAGTTTACAAATTCTACTACTTTATCTTGTTCATTTATTACCACTATTAAAATCTGAATCTTCTTAAATAATTTCTTAAAAGATCTTTTATTGTTTGTCACACTGATAACAATGGGCTGTTGTAACTTGTTGAAGTGATTTTGTTTGACATGTACAGTAACTGCAATGCCTCATCTTACCTGAAACTGAGTAACAATCTGGATGGCCATATTTGGAACACGACCAGGACTGAGATCACCACTGCCAGCTGAAGAGTTCAGACTCTGCAACCTTTGGAAAGTAATATATACATTACAATAACTAGTTTGGAGGACCAAATGTTAAGGACAACCGGAAGTAAAATGGAGCTGCAAGTTTTTGAAAAAAAGTATTAAACAACAAACAACAATAAATCTCAATGTTCAGAATTACAAGATATCATGAGTTCATAAGTTGTTAAAACAATAAAATTATTTTAAAATGGTATTTGTCTTTGCAACTACTCCAGCCATCTTATCAGGCATTTGAGTTCACAGAGAGAGTTGCATGACTTTGGCTGAAGCCTCCAAAGTAGACAAAATTGATGAGGCGAACTCTAACTGACAGTGGTTCTGGTTCCACAATAAGATTGTCACAATGTTTAATGCTACATGACTTTGTACATGTAAGAGTTACTTGACGATTTGTTGGCAGGAAAACACTTCAAAAAAGATTTCATCAAAAGAAAAATCACTACCTATTGAAGTTCACCATAAGTTCTTTCAAATGGAGTTGGACTTCAGGGATGGCTCCTTCAGGTTGCGTCATTATAAGGTCTTTCAAAAGAGCTTGCAACTGGATGTCTAATTCAGATGCTGCAGCTGACAATTTATAAAACAATGACATCAAAGCTGAGTTTGATTTTCGTCTATACCCATGCACAGTTCATTGTACCAGTAGCTTATACAAGTCACAGTCAGAAATATCTAAGACTTTAATTCAACGAAGTACAGGTTGAGCTTAATGGTTTCTATTCTGCCCATAATGTACAATGTAACACTAAGTGATAACAAACAATATGGTACAATACTGTATGTGCAAGAAATCTGAATGAAATTTACAATGGAAAGCCAATTGCGAGCCAGTGTAAATTCCATATAATAAAGAACCAAAATAATACCATTATTTGTCACACGAGGAACACTGGATGTACACTGACCTCAAGGATCAAACCAAGTGGTTGCCCAGTGCTTCAATGTAATTAAATCCCACAATATTTAAAGCTCTTGGTGCTCTTAGGTTTTCTCAAATTAAAGTCAATTGAAGGGGTACTCTGACAAAAATCGCATCTTTCCTATCTACGTACATGTAAGCCATTTTGAAACATAAACAAGTAGTCTGTGTGAGAAGAAAAATGCTGTTTACTTTTTTCAAATAACTTTTTTCGTTCCAGAGATATTCGAGTTTTTAAAATATGCAAATTAGCCAAGTGATGATGTCATACACTCAACCAAATTTTATTCAAATATGATGAAAAGAGGTATCTCAGCCAATTTGTATCAGAAATTTTTGATTTTTTGCAGTAAGATTCTACTAAAATGTTCTCCACAATATTGAGCTTAACAGTTCTGTTACCATGGCATCATACTGGGTTCCAGACCTCCCCCATATTAAAAGCTTTTCTGGCCACCTTTGGCATTCCATTTTGATATTTGCTAACAGCACTTCATACACATGATCCAGCAAGCATATAAATATGCTAGCTCGAGTTTGTGGCCTTGTTTAACATTTTTCAAGCTGAAAATCACTAACATATTGAAATCAAGTGGGTGGGGACTGAAAAAGAGTGAGTTGCCATGGGAACAGAATTTTTTATAGTCATAGGTGTGTTTCCTGTAGAACTATTAGACTACCAAGTTTCAATGGTCTGTGCTGCAAATTGGCCAAGGTAGCTCTATTTATATTGTCAAGATAATATTGGGTTGAGTGTATGACATCATCAGTCATCTCATTTGCATATTTTAGCCATTTTTCAAACTTACGGTAAATATCTCCGGAACTAATGCAGGTATTTGCAAATGGTAAATGGTGTTTTTGTTCTTTCATGGAATTCTATGTGATACACTCAAAAAATCAAGGGGTAAAAATTTGATCACAGTACCACTTTAAGAGAGCATCCATACAGTATTATTTTAATTAAAATAACTAGAGGTGGATCAAACCTCCATCCTCTCTTTTTCCAACTATAACCAAAGCTCTGTACGATGCTGTCCCCATGAAATGTCCAAATGCTCTGCTGCATTTCCCAACATTGGATAAGTGAAATGGAACATCAACCCCAGAAGAGCGACGAACAGACTGGAGTGTAAAGAAAAATGCTGTCAACAGGAATTAAGAGTCCCAAGGAAAAAAAAAACCGTTCTTTCCAATACATTTATTGCCTCTATTTACATCCCATGTACATCATTCATGATTGCTCCATTCCCTTTTCCCTCTTTTTCTCCCATTTTCAAGAAATTAGCAGTCCCCAAAAATCTGTTTTTCCAGGGCGATGAACAAACAAACCAGCACTGCTTAACTTTGTGGTAAACAATATAAAGTTTCTTAAGGAAATCCACTGCTTAGACCTACCGCACTTTCCCTGAACAAAACTACTCTTCAACTTGATAATGTTATCCTAGATGCTTGTACTCTTCTGGTCCCCGTTGTTCAAAAGCCGATTAACTTAACCCAGGATTAGCGTAAACCTTTGTTTCAAGTTTTCAACATTTTGGTGAAAGTTTCTTTTGCTTATTTTTGTTTTTCAGGATTGACTTCTTCTAGTGTAAAGTTTTGTTGAATATCAGGATTGCATAGCATTTGGGAGTAAAGAAATAAAGTCCTTGGTTAATTTTTAATCTGGGATTAGCGTTAATCGGCTTTTGAACAACCGGGCCCTGATTACCAACACTAATTTGATGCAGACTCTCACTTAAGTCCACAAATGCACCTAATTAGAAGCACACCCAAGTCTAAGCAATTATTGCTACCTATTTTCAACAACAAGGAAAGGGTAAAGGTTGGCATTATTTTTATCTTTGGGTAAATGCAGCAGTTAATCTTTACTTAAAGAGCAGAATTTGGGGGACACTTTGTGACATTTTTTGTCTGTATTCAGCAACATGAGTGATGTTGAAGTTGGGGAGAAGAGAAAGGGGACACTTCGTGATGCTTCTTGCAATCCACATGCATCTAATTTGGGGCATTTCTGGACAAATCTGCAGACTCTGTCAGTGGAGTAAACCATCCTTTAACCCTTTCACTTCCATACAGTAAATGCCACTGACACTTAAAGATTTTACTCTGTCTAACACCAGATGATTTTACTCATTTTTCACCTCAGTGGTGAAAGGGTTGAAAAATTACAAAATGTCACTCAGATGGTCTCCCAAGGCTTCACTAGTGTGCACTGTATTAGTCTTGATAACTCCACGCTAACCTGCAATCAGGCCCATTTTTAGCATCGCTCATAATTATGTTCTCTTTACGAAATAGGAAACATGTACCGTGTTTCTATCGAGTTATAGAAACATGAGTGAAAGTTTGGGAGAACGAGAAATGCTGTGGGAACGCAAGCCGCAGGCGAGTGTTTCCACAGCTTTTCCGAGTTCTCCCAAACTTTCACTCATGTTTCTATAACTCGATAGAAACACGGACGGAGTACATGTTTTCTATTTCTTTTAGAAGACAACGCAATGAGAAAAAGGAAAACAACTCAAGTTGTTAACTCTAATTATCAAAATGTAAATTATCTTTGCTCGTGTCATCACTACGTCAACAGCTCAAGCTAGTTCTGTTATAGAAACACGATTTTTAACCAATCAGCACACATATTTTCTTAGGACTGTTTTCTAATGTGTCATGTTACATAGTTTGTACCACGCAAAACTAAAAATTAGTAGAGCCTGATCAGAGGCTCTCCAAACATCCAGTTGTGAAAATGCTCACAAATGAAAATTTATGATAGGTGGACTACTTTCTATGAGTAATGGATCAAATTACCTCTATAGACAATTTCAGAAGCCTTGTAACAACAATAAGCAGCCAGTACACAATCTTGAGCAAAGAAACTGCAAATCTCAAGCATTCTTCATCTGTCTCAGGGCAACTACAGCAGAGGAAGAGGAGAAATTTTATTATTAGATTACTTATCCAAAAGTTCAAGCTACCTTTGGAAAGGATTCTAGACAAACTAAAATATTTCTATCTTAATTGAAACTCTAAGTTAAAAACATCTTGTATAGAAAGAGAAATACACATATAAAGCAAAAACAAGCCAGGGAAAACTACCAGTATTTGTATACCTTATACTTGGAGCAAAGCTTAACAGGAGATCAAGCAAAGCTGATAAGCACTTGTGCTTGACAACATTCTGAAACTAAATAAAATGCAAAATATTTTTATTAGAACTATTAAGAAGTAAAAATTTTGAGGAATTCTGATTCTTTAAATTGCAATTTTGGAAGGTCCTGTCATGATAAGCTCAAGTGAAACTAAACTAGACACAGATTCTGAATTATGAATTACCAGAAAAAAGGTTAAGATGTGAATTCAAAACATAATATTTATTATAACACAAAATACAGTGTAACTTCCCAAATACCTGTTGAATGGCTGTTAAAGCTGATGAACAAGCAATAACCTGGAGATTAATAATAATTATGAAAAAAGCAATTGTCTTTTAACTTCAAGGCAGCACAGGAAATAAAAAAAAATCTTGAGCAGTATGGTTATTGTAGTGCTAGAGGTACACACCATGTAAGATTGGTATACAGTCATTATTCGGTGAAATCCAAAACCAGAGGTTAAAGATTGCTTCAGAAGGTCACATGCAGAGTGGTTAACTGATTGGTCTCTTTGATGTTTGTGGTCTGAACTTCTCTGCTAGCAAAGATCTCTTTTCTTTTTGCGCTTGCTGGGCTGACAAGTATGTAAAAAGAGACCTCTCGGCTCTGCCATTGGTCAAAACTCAGTTTGATCCAAACCACCGTGGACCCACGATGGCACTGTTCCAAATGCATGCCCCATCATAGGTTAGCTGACTGTGACTTGAGCCCACTGTGTCTCACTCCTTCCTTCACAGCAATTCAGCTGTTGCTAAAGTTTAACATAAAGTGAGCTCGCACAGCATGGGAAGTATCACATGAGTATTCGGTAACTGAGTAACCACTGCACATGCTCAACACACGGTGGGTCTAATTTGCAGGTCACAGGTCGCAGGTCGTGGGTTGCAGGTCATTGTTTCACCAATACAGAAAGTATCCTAAACATTCATAAAAGCTAACCTTAGGCCTAAAAACTTTTGTTTAGGCCTAATTAGGCCTAAGGTTAGCTTTTATGAATGTTTAGGATACTTTCTGTATTGGTGAAACAATGACCTGCGACCTGCAAATTAGACCCGCCGCTCAACACGGTGAGTTTCCACCAATGGCAGAGGTCTCTTTTCCCGTACTCTTTAGCCCAGCCAACGCAAAAGAAAAGAGAACTACAGTATGCTAGCAGAGAAGGTCTGAGCTATCAGGAGTCTCAAGTTGGTGTGCAGAGAAAAGATCCATCATCATCACCACCAATCAACTGCATTAGAGCAGGTGACAACAAATCCTATCCATGACCAATGATCCACAGCCAGCAGACTGAGTATATAAAAGTGATAATTGCATTGTAAGATCGGTCAACACGTGCAACCTCCAACAGTCACTACACATGGGCCTTAAATTTGGTTCTACGTGTAGCTACGCCAACCAAGGGGCATTTTGCCATAAGCTGGAACAATGAGGGTATTATTTAATAATCATTTCTTACATTCAAACATGCCTCATCAACCACTCCCCATAGGAACTTTTCAGTCCCACAATCATCAATAAAATTGATCAACAATACCTTGGTGGTAATTCCATGACTAAGGTAAGATAATATCAAAGAGCTTGGTGTAGTCCCAAATGTAGCTTGCTGCACAAGGGATTCTGACAAAAAAAAAAATGCCCACAGACATTCTTTTGTTCAAAACAAAAAAAATCTGCTAATTGGTAATTGTTCATGTTAAACAGTTTGTTACTTTATGTTTATCTTTCCAGTTCTGGTAAGAATAATGCCTAAGAGCAAAAGTGTCCCTTGCATCATATGCCAAGAGTTTGGATGGACAGGTTGATAAGCGACATGATATTACAATTATAAATAAGTACCCAGGCAAATATTGAATTATTTATCAGAAAACTTTGTCAACATAAAATTAATACTGGCCAGAGAAACAACTTTTGGGGCTCAGAAAATTATGTTCATATCAAAACCTACCTATAATAAAGAGTTTCCCATACAGGGGTGCTGTTTTATGGAACAGTCTATCCTATTTCAACGTTTAGGGGGGGGGGGGGTGGCTTCTCTTTGAAGCTTTTAGTGGAATTTTGACAATTATGCATAGTAAATGTCAAGTGTAAGAGGCAGCTATTCCCAACATGTAATTGCACCCCAACTACTCTTGCCACTGATTGTACAGTAGCTTACCTACTTTCCCACTTCTAAATCAGGAATTGACGTTCAAGTTTTAATTTGGTTGCCCAAAAATTTATCTTACACGACAAAGAATCTCTGTATACCAAAAGACTTAGCCAAGGCAAAACAAGGATCATTTTACTGAATTACAAGTCCTCTCTTTAATATTCAAGGTCAATGCATCATGTGCTAGAATGCCATGATCAAATCACATTCTCAAATTACATTCTCAGATAAGTATCAGCAAAGTACATGTGGCTTCCAAGGGAATTTAAAAACATTGCTGCAAACTTCAAAAGCTCGTCATTTCTGCAATGAATTTACAGGTAAGCAAAAGTAATTTGAAAAGAAAAAACTAGAATCCTTGAGTTACTAGGCACCACTAACAATTTTGATGTATCATTGTTCTGAAATAATAATAACAATAATAATAATAATAATAATCTTTATTTGGCTCATAATCATATTTCTATTACTAACATGTATTCAAAATAAAAGAAAGTTTACAAGGTAACAGTAAACATCAAAATAATTAATATTAATTTTGAGGAAATGTACAAATGTACAAGCTGGAAAGACTAAATTAATTAACCATTAGGTTTTCATGTTAGACTACCCTCAGTTTTTAAGTCACTATTTTTTGGCAAAAAAAGAAGGAAGAGCTAATGATCTCATCACTAATATTATTATGAAAAGAATGACTTTTACCAACTGTGTGACTTTTATCAACCTATAAAGCTACGTATGTATGTAATAAACCATTTGTTACAACATCAGGCAATTAATGTTACAATCTCTGAAAATGCCAAGTTTTCAGCAGTGATGAGTTTGAAAACTAAAAATAAACTGCTGTTAAACTTTGTGATTTATCTATTCACTTAGTAAAAGACAAGGAATAGACCTTGGTAGTCCAGCCACTTTATTTGCTGAAACATGCCAGCTTGTCTAGACAAGTCATTAGTGCAAATTTCTTTCTCCATCTGAATTTTCAAAAGTTTTACAAAAGAAATATGAAATTCCGGATTGCAGATTACAACATACACGTAAGCAAAAAATTCAAATTGTTGCTCTTCACTTAATTGAGAAAATTATAATTCAAAGAGAAGGTAACAATAATTATTTTCCTATTATTAGTTTTGTCACAAGTTGACAGTGTGGATGTCAATCTGAAAAAACTATCAAATTTCTGAATTGTTTACGTTAATCAACATCTTTGCCAGAAAATTCAGTTGCCCGACTGGGCAAGTAAGGTCCCAAAGGGAAAAGCACTTTTACTGAATGGGGTTGCTGCTGCTGTGGTTATTGAATGAATTTTGTCTGTTGGTTCTTCTCCTTAAGAGATAATCATTACTACAAGTACTTCTCCCCAATGTAATCCCCAAATAAATTTGCAGGGAGGCTGCAAGTTGGCTGGAAAAATTGAAAACACTGACTACTCACTCAAATTAATCTGCAAGTAACATCTAATGTATTCTAAAATTTGGTTTTATCAACAGAGTTGATAATGTAAATTGGCCACCGTATAGCTTTTAGAATCTCTGTACGATGGCCAATTTACATTATCAACTACTTCCCCACCGACGCAGCACCACAGTTTCTTTAAAAACTACCCCCTACATTCATCTAATGTCTTCTGACTCGTTAGTCAATAGGCGATAAAAATGCGACTAATATTGGCCAAAAGTGGTAGGGTATTGTTCAAAAATCACAAAAATTATCAACATAACGATAAATAATATAATAGACCTTTCCAATAGTGATGGGAATGACCCAACCGATCATTTGTCGATTATAATTGGAAAATTGACGAAGAGAACATGCCGTCATGTTTGTTGTGGACACATGAAAACAAGACAATGAGGAGAGGTCCATGGAAACCAACTTGATCTCTGCAAGCTGTGTATAAAATAATTATCTGTTTGCTTTCATCTACTCTTGTTACCTTTCTGATCGCAGTAAGTTAAAATGCATTTTACGCCCGGCTACTAATTAAGAATAAAGAGAACCATCAAGGTAAGTTTTTTTTCCGCATGAAATATGCACTAACAAAATAATCTGAAATAAATACAAAATGCAAAACCTAGCCAGGCACAAGCATGTTTCAACGAGTTTGGAAAACAATAAAAATGTACAATGCATGAAATGTCTGCAGGATTATCAATTTGTTCGTGATAATCGATTGTAATCAATGATCCATAATAGAGGAGGCAGTACGGTCCAAAATTTAACTATAATAGAGGAGGCAGAGTGGCCCAGTGGTTAGGGTGCTTGAATTGAGATTCAGAGATCCCGGGTTCAAGACCCGCTCTGACCACTCATTGAATTTGTTCCTGGTAGTCCCCGGTTCAACTTCCTAGCTGCACTTGTAAATAGCCAACTGGTTTGCCTCCGTCCAGTTGGGATTCTTAACAGTTGTTGTTGTTGTTGTTGTTGTGTTCTGTTGTTTCGTTGGTTGTTTCATTGGCCCTGAAAAGCCCCTATGGGGAGCGGTCAATTAAGTATGTACTGTATTGTATTGCATAATCAATGGTTGCATCCCTTAAAGATTTTGGATCAATGTTTGATCATAAGCGATGATAGGTACACCACATATTTCCACGGTTTCTGACACCATGTTGGTTGGGAGGCAAACACGGCTTATATTACAGTGAACGTACGGTG
>JALIRR010002180.1:37500-45000 GCA_023091755.1 Montipora sp. Colony 1 RG-2022
TACGTCTGCGTTCGCAGGCTATGGGGGGGGCTAGGTTTTGGTATGTATCACGGATTGAGGGAAGGGCGAGAAATAACGCTGTAGGAAAAATGTGGGGGAGGAGGCTATAGCGCCCCAGCCCCTCCCTCTCCGTGGCCCCTGCGTTACCATCTCCGTGCCCCCTGTGTAAAGCCGCCCACAGCCAGGAGCTCATGTTTGTTGTAGTACCACACATCCTGGGACACAGTGCTCAAAATTACAGACTATCACAAATTTCGAATAAGTTGGCAATCAACGATACAGTAATTGCTTGATTCAAGGAAATGATCATGATGTTTTGCTTCCTATGGGCAGTGCCGTGAAGAGAAATCGAAGGTAAATAGCTGCATCTTTTTCTTCCAAGTGATAGTCAAATCAAATACACTAAATTCTATTACATACTGTTACATCGCTGTAACGCATGCCGCTTAATTGAAGCTTTATCGATCGGTGCTTTTTTCGTTGTTTTGCAGGAGAAAAATTACGAGCACTATAGATTTTAAATTTTATTGATATTGAAATAGTTGGTATTCAGTATCACTAATATGATGCATAAAAATAAACCGATACTAAATGGTAATACAAAAGAGCTCTTAGCTGAAACAATCCTTGAAAGCCGTTTATGTTAAAACCGCAATCTTTAGCTACCTCTGGCTGGAATCACGCTCCATTACAACTTTTCGAAGAATAAAACGAGAATTAATAATTGTTTTAGGTGCCAGTTCAATAAGGGGTCCATATCGAAAATCCATGTCATGGAGAAATGAGAAATAAGCTTAATTAATACTTACTCCCTTACTAACCCAGACTTCACAGCCCTTTCTCAACTGCTTCAAACAAGACGCTGTGCATGTGTATTATTACTGCATGGTGCTTTTTGTCGAGAACGGAATAGAGGGATTAATGATTCATCAAAGGTTGCGAGAACGTCTTTGTATAAACACAACCATGCGGATGATCGAATATTTTTCAGTACTGCTACATCACCCATATTTTTTGTCCGAGTCTCCGCTGAATTGAAACGAGACCAGGGAATTCCCAAATTACAAGAAATTAATTCTAAATACAGGTAGTGTCTCGTTCGTCCCCTTTCAGATGAAAGTGAAATTACTTTATGTAAAAAAGAATTCATCATTCATGATTGTGTTAATGGAAAGAAATTAATTATCAATCGAGTAATACGATGCACAAACTCAATATTTCTGGGAAGAAAAATACAGTTCAATCGATTTACTCTCCATTCATTAGTTTCCAGCGGTAGCGGTGTAAACCAGTGCCTTAGTTGGCACATTCTACTATTCTCACGAAACAAATGACACAAAAGTGAAATGACAAAGTTAGGGACTGTGCAATAATTATCAGGAAGGGGGGGTCCTAAAATGAGCTTCACCAAAGGAAAAATTAGATAGGTCCCCCCTCCAGCAGCGTCAAGATTAGCTCTGACCCCCCCTCACGTTCTCTTAAAATTATGATGTGCCCAGCCTCTCTAACCCGTACCTTTATTCACCGTACTGCAACGCATTCCACTGCGTCGTCAGGGATGAAGAGCACCTCGAAACTTTATTCTTCAGCAGAAAAGAGAGATCCGGAAACCGAAATCCAAAAACCGGAAACCGGAAACCGGAAACCAGAAATCAAAATATCCCCAATTCGCGAGAACTACAACAACTTATCCTCTGAATAAATCACTACTACTCGACTGGATAACTAAATTGGTTTTGCTATTGTTTATCCGGTGGATAGCGTTATCCACAATCGAGGCCTTGTCTCTTCTGCATCTTGATTATCATCAAGTCTTCCAAGTGGAAGTCCCCGTCTCAAAGGAGACATTATTTTTATGATCATCAATTATTTCTTGTACGTACTTCTTTCCTTCCTTTGATTATGTTCTAGCTATTACCACAGCCTCCAAAATAAGAGATTAATAGTAATCACGGATTAATAAAGTGCGTTCGATGAATAGTAAAATAATATTTTTTATTGTACTGATTGCCCAGAAATATTCAGGGAAAGTGGACTTGTGGAGTGCTTTCTGCCAATACGCAGAGAGAACTTGAATCTCCTGTGAAAAGGAACCGATCGCGAGTTGACAAATCACAACTCGGCATCGTTGCCAACACGAATTGTAGTGTCTGTTTCCTACAAAACACACCACTACACAGCTTTCTGACGTTCTGAAAGGAAACGAAAGGAGCCTTATTTAAGTGTCTAGTGGTTGTTTTTTGTTTTTTTGCGCTGAGCACTATTTGGGAGACAAACTGTAAACTGAATTTAACAATTAACGCAAGTCAAGTGAAATGTTGGTTTTTGAAGAGAGGGGAAACTGGAGTACCCGGAGAAAACCTCTCGGTGCAAAGTAGAGAACCAGCAAACTCAGCTGGGGCACATATGACGCCGAGTCTGTGAATCGAACCCGGGCCACGATGGCGGGAGGCGAATGCTTTCAACACTGCGCCATCCTTGCACCCCAAATAAGTAGCTTTAGTCATATTTGCTAGTGATACTTCGAATAAATGGACACAACTTCAATTACGTTTGAAAAGAACAGCGAAGAAAACAGCCGAGAAACCAACATGCACAAATGCAAAGCACGTGGAAATATGGGGATTTTTTACCGCTTTCATTTAAGCATGCCGGCTTTGCGATACAAACCCGATGTCGAGCCATGACAGATTCACTGAATCACATCAGATCGAGGTGATGTGCCCGTCGGCCAGCCAGTCCAAGATGGCGTCCAAACCCTGAAAATCGCATGGCATCACGATCGATATCCGCGAAACATATTCGGGACATTCGTAAAACGACGCGACCAGAATGCGTCCTCCTTCGTCGGAACGCAATAAAAGGGCTATGTCACGAACGTCGGGCCGATTTTTTTTAAGATTTAATACCCAAATGCGATCCGCCGTTTCAATCTTGTCCATTTGTGTCCATCCATGCTTCTCTTTCCTTTTGCCGTATTTTTTTTTTATGTTGTTCAACAGTTTTACGTGGTTATTGCAAGGTCTCAAGTTTTAAGTTTCCTTTATTGTAATATGGACTGCCTTAGCTTGATGATGCCATCGCCATGCACAAGTCTTTGTATCCAGAATAATAAGGTCAGATCCATTTTACAGTTTATATGTTAAATAAATGAAGGGGTGAGTCTTATTTTGCTAAAATCAGCACCTGGGTGGGGAAGTAGTATACAAAAATTTGGTTTTATCAACGGAGTTGATAATGTAAATTGGCCACCATACAGAGATTCTAAAAGCTGCAATAGAATCTTTTAGAATCTCTTTACGGTGGCCAATTTACATTATCAACTCCGTTGATAAAACCAAATTATATGTTAAATAATTGAGTGTTGGGATTACACCAGAGCGTACAAGGAGTGGGTAAGTTGTTGTAGTTGTCGTGAATTGTGGATAATTCTGGTTTCTGGTTTCCGGTTTCCGGTTTTAGTGCTTCTCGAGGCGATGGCAAGGGTGTGACTCAATGAAGATTCGAGAGAAACTAAGTTAGGGCATGTTACCTATTTAAAGATCAAGGCACAGCAGCTGTCATAAATAAGCAGAGTTTAAAATTAAAAAATGCAGAAGTATAATTGAACTATTTGGACCATAACAAACTGGAAAAAAAATATTTTCCGGCTTTAAACATCTTGTACCGATGCACTATTGTTCAGATATCACGTGGTAAATGTTTTTTGCTATATTTGTGGTCCTCTTATAGAGATTTAATCAGAAAGAAATACAATCACGCGAAGTCTAAACGCCGAAGAAATAAATAAATAAATAACCAAAATTTCAAGGATTGTCCATTAGTTTCTCATCTCAAAGTCAGTCAAATCGGTTTCGTGAGGACAAAGAATATGATAAATAAAATTAGTATACATGGGTTGCGTGCACTGGTGTTCTGATGTGATCGAATATTAGTCGTACTACGTGAGACGAAAAAAGTAACGGAAATGCATCGTTTCATCGAGAGGGTTGACGAAGACATCCGATACCAGTTGTGATACCTTTCGGTCTTAATATTTCTTATTATGGCGATTGTTATTCATAATGATGCGTTTGCGCGCGCAAACAAATATGTAAGTAGAATAAATTTATATTCCTACGCGATAGCACCTGTTGCCTCTTAAGGTTCGAGTCAGTGGAAAACCCGCAATTTACCGTCTAACGACGCAACGTGATTGACAGTGGTCACAGCTGAGTAATTACCTGTTTATTTTCTATCATCTATTAGGCTTCCGGTTTGAACAGGCACGACAAAGACGACACGCGGCAAAAATAAACATTTTCTTCCAGGACAAAAGCGGATCAAAAGCTCAAAAGAATCAAGCCTCTTGGCTCATTTGAATTTTCGTGTTCTTTGTTAGAAGCTACGTTGTAGTTCAGTATTTCGTACTGTTCTAGGAGGTTTTTTGTTCTGATCAGCGTTCAAAGACAATGGAAAGCACGAGCAACGTTTTCTACGATGTTACCGACGAACAAGGAGCTGGTGATGCCTTGAAAAAGATGAACGATTTTAGAATGGAGAAGAGCTTTTGTGATGTGGTTCTCTCCACTGAAGACGGAGCAGAATTCAACGCTCATCGTCTCGTTCTGGCCTCAGTGAGCGCTTACTTCAGAGCAATGTTTTTGACGGATATGAGAGAAAGTACCGAAACCAATATTACAATAAGAGGAGTGGAATCACAGTCGCTTAGGAATTTGATAGACTTCGCCTACACTTCGACACTGAGGATAACATTCTCTAATGTCCATTCGTTGCTTTCAGCGGCTAGCCTTCTTGAATTTCTTACGGTGGAAAACGCTTGCTACGATTTTCTCCGAAACAGTATTAATGTCCATAACAGTCTGGAGATATGGAACTTGGCTGATTTACACGGTTGCACAGAACTTCAAAGTCTTTCAGAGAACTTCATCCGCGCAAACTTCGCGGCGGTTTTAAAGCTCAGCGATTTCAATTCATTATCGGTGAAGCAACTGGCTGCGCTACTGTCGCACGACAAATTGAACGTCCCATGTGAGAGCGTTGTATTGTTTGGAGTTCTCGACTGGGTAAAACATGATTTGAGCAATCGACTTGCAAATCTCGAGGAATTAATGGAGCATATCCGATTCCCTCTGATGACGCGGAAATTTCTGATGGACACGGCCGCTCGAGAAGAGCTTATCATGGGCAGCGCAACATGCCGGGAGTTTGTACTTGAAGCAATAGATTATCATCTCATCCCCGAAAGAAGGACAAAGAACCGTATCTCTCGCGCGATCCCGCGTGAAAGGCTAAGTCGATTGCTTTACGTGGTTGGAGGAGAAGGTGAGTCCGCAAGCCCCTTAGCGCCTGCGGAGAAAATACTGCGCATCGCCAGTTGGCCACGCTCGTGAATTCGCCGTCCGTCTATAGCTGTTGATTTAGTAGACTTTTGAGGGCTTTACCCGTCATGGTGTCTTATCCAAAGAACATTTGTTCTTGGAGCAGGATAATGTTTGGTGAACAATACATGTAGCTGTCCTCCTCGAGTCATCTTTTACGGCAACGGAAATATAGGTGGTTTGCAACCAATCTCTAGAAACACAGATAACGCTAGTAGAACCTGGCGGCGATGATCTACCCATACATTTATTATATAGTCGTATTAACATCAATGGTTGTCGATTTACACGGTTGCATACAAAAAGTTGGTTTTATCAACGGAGTTGATAATGTAAATTGGCCACCGTACGTCCGTCCTGACGGATTCGCTCTGACGAAAGGCTAACGCTCGAAACGTCAGCTTTTAGAATCTGTGTACGGTGGCCAATTTACATTATCAACTCCGTTGATAAAACCAAATTTTTGTATACTACTTCCCCACCGACGCAGCACCACAGTTTCTTTAGAAACTACCCCTTCATTGATTTACATGGTTGGTTGTCGATGATGTTAATACGACTATATAAATAGAAAGATGAATGTATGGGTAGATAAGTTTTTTTTCACATTAAGTCATCGCCGCTATGTTGGTAGGCGAAAACAAAAGATTTCTCAACCTCGTTCTCGACAAGAGTCAAGAAGCAGTTACCCCTTCATACCAATGAAAGTGGCATTCTATTTATTTTTGGTTTCAATTATTTTCCTAAGGACTTGTGACGCAGGTACTGACCTCAAAAACCGATCTTCATTGCAGAAAACCGCAAAGTTTTGAATAATGTAGAATACTTTGACTTCAATGAGAGGAAATGGCGAGTAATTGCACCCATGATTATTCCCCGCAAGTTCGCTGGTTCCGCAATTCTCGATGGTCTGTTGTATGCTGTGGGTGGAGTGAACAGGGAGTATGCTGATCTGGTAACGGTGGAGAGCTACAACCCGTGCGTTGGACAATGGACTTCTGTTGCATCGCTAAACAAATGCAAAGGTAACTTTTAACTTTTAGATGAAGGGCTTTAAAGATGACTATTGGAGACAACTTGTGATTTCGCAAACATATGAAAAGTGAACGTCTGGAAACTCCAAAGTCGAGAACAGAGGCATCGCGCTTCATGTTGTCTTTACTGTGATCATGTACAATCTTTTGTCCTCGGTTCCCGAACTGAGTTTTGAATAAATTAATCGAAAGATTTGATTGGCTGTCTTCGAAAAAAGGGTGTGGTTTGCATGGTCTGGGTCAAAACATCGACCAAAAACATAAAACACAGAAACTTACCGATTCATAACCTTCTCCATATATTAACTATGGTTTGTCTTGGTAATTGGCCTCAAAATCTCGGGCCAAATTCTCTATTATTCGGGTGGAAAAGCAAAAACTGAAAGCGATTTCCTGATTTCTTCCTCCAGCATGCTTTCCAAAAAAAAAAATCGGTTTTCAATGAAAAATTGGTCGATTTGGCTATTAAAAGTCCCTTATATTAATTTTTTTTTTTGTCATTTTCTGGCGACTTCGTCGACTAGAATGAGAACACCTAATTGTAATGACCTTTGGGTTGATTCCAACTTGTTTCGCACATAAAATGTACACCAACTTCAAGGAATTCAAACCGACATAAGCAGCGTTTAGTTTAAGCGAGGACACTGGAAATTTATTTGAGAGTTTAGTTAGAAACACCGCTTATCAGCGCCGGACGTAGTTATTCCTCACTGGATCCCGTGACTTGTTTCTGGCGCTGTCCTTCTGGAACTCCTTATTGCCCACGTAGTTCATAGCTCAGTTTTCAGTGCAGTTTTCAGTTTTTTCAGTTTCAGTTTCAGTTTTTATTATGTATTTTGCATAAAATACCACAAAACTATCCAATGCTCGCAGTTAGCAATAGCTAGTCGAGGCGAGCATTGCTTACAATAAATATTCCAGATAAAATGGTTACAAATACATAACTACACATTCACATAAAAATAAATAAATAAATAAAATAAAATAAATTAGTTTTAGAATACAGTTAGTGCAGTGGAGAACAGCTTAAAACTTGTACAGTATAACATAAATAAACATGAAAGAAGTAGTTTAAATTGAATAAA
>JALIRR010002180.1:55000-59258 GCA_023091755.1 Montipora sp. Colony 1 RG-2022
CCAAGTTTCTGGGCTAGTCACTCCGGTCAAACCGGTTTAGGCAACGCGCGCATAATATTTTTGACAAGGCGAAGGCCTTCAGTACGAAAAACAACATGGCGTATTTGAGTGAAATCGAGATTCGGGCCTGGGGGCCGTTTCTCGAAAGTCGCGAAACTTTATGGGCCATTTTCGGCCATAACTCAAGAACGGAGAGCATTTAATTCGTCAAACTTCACAGTTATTTTTCTTTTTATTACCTTGAAAACATGTTAAAAGATCGGCTTTCCAAAACAACCGGTTGGCAATTTCACAGATGGCTTTTCGGGCCCGAAAAGTTTTCGGGACTTTCGAGAAACGGGCCCCAGGGTTTGGAATTGTCTCCAAGCAACGGCTTGCCCATACTCCAAGACTTAACGAGATCGTGTGATTATCTGATCACGCCTAAGCGCTCGTTTCAGTGATCAGGCCTAGGCACTCTTTTAACATTTTTGCTTTCATTTTACGTTGCATTTAACTACACTTTTTAAAGTGCCCCTGCGATAAAAAAAACCACTTCCTTTTTTCCTTCAGATTTTGCAAGTGTGTTTGCTTAACACCTGACTGGCAAAATTTTGAGCTTTGATTTTTATCCAAAGCCCGTTTACTTTGAGTGTATGTTTTGGATTTCACGGTCCGCCATTACTCACGTTCAAAACTGACCGATTGGACCTCAGACGGTTGGATCCAGGGAAAAGTGACGTCAGAGGCTCGCTAGCTTAAAATTTCAGCGTGTGAACGCAGCTTATTATATATGCAAAGCGTGCGTTTAAAAGTCTGAAAGCCCAAAACCCCCATGCTGCATATTAATTCTGCGGCGTACACACGTATTGCATTCTTAA
This sequence comes from Montipora sp. Colony 1 RG-2022, assembly GCA_023091755.1. Classification (NCBI taxonomy): domain Eukaryota; kingdom Metazoa; phylum Cnidaria; class Anthozoa; order Scleractinia; family Acroporidae; genus Montipora; species Montipora sp. Colony 1 RG-2022. Next base: position 55,861 of record JALIRR010002180.1, read on the forward strand.
ACTAGTGAGCCGTTGACGTCATTTTCTCCTCGATCCAGCTCTCTCAAGAACATAATGTTAGTAATGGCGGACCATTAAATAGGAAATTACAGTTAAAATAAAGGTGTCTTTTTGAAATCAAGGCTTAAAACGTGGGTCACTTAGTGTTTTGTTAACATAGTTTTCAAGTGAAGCTATGATCTTCGCAGTTATGAGCGCAATTTTTGCAATTGCGTAGAGAAGCCTGAAAAAATCAGGACTTCAACGGGGTTTGAACCCGTGACCTCGCGATTCCGGTGCGACGCTCTAACCAACTGCGCTATGAAGCCACTGACGTTGGGAGCTTCACTTGATTTCATATCCGCAGTTCATATATGATTCATTGGTTAGAGCGTCGCACCGGAATCGCGAGGTCACGGGGCACTTTAACGAGATAGTGCGATGAATATTGGACTCGTTTACTGATCAGGATAAGCGCTTGTTTCAATGATTAGGCCTATGAAATCTTTTAAGATTTTAGCTTTCAATTTACGGTTCGGTCAACTACACTTTTTACCGAGACCGTGTGAAGAATATAGCACTCATTTACTGATTACGCCTATAAGCGCTCGTTTCAGTGATTAGGTCTAAGCACTCTTTTAAAATTGTCGCTTTCTTCTTACGGATCGGTTAACCACACTTTCTACCGAGACCGTGTGAAGAATATAGCACTCGTTTACTGATTAAGCCTATAAGCGCTCGTTTCAGTGATTAGGTCTAAGCAATCCTTTACAATTGTGGCTTACTTATTTTATTTCATTAACTTTGTCAGTCAAGCTGGCAGAGCGCCACAACAGCTTGCGCCAATTACTGTGGCCCCTTTTTTTTAACCTCCCAACCATGATACAAAACAGAAGACAGACCACAACACCAAGAACTACGTGCCGTACACTTAGCGACAAGTGTGTGCGTTCTTTTACGTCCCACAGGATTATTACGGTTCGGTTAACTACACTTTTTACCGAGATTGTGTGAAGAATATTGCACTTATTTACTGATTAAGCGTAAGCGCTCGTTTCAGTGACTGACATATTCTAGGGGGAGGGGTGTTATTAACCACTGCGTAGCCGCGTAGCCATCACTTTTCCAAATCCGTTTTGGAGTGGCGGGGCATTCAGCAGTTACTTGAGACTGTCTGTTTGGGGAGGTTTCTTTGCACAACAGGTCACAGCACATCCATAGTCCACACAATGTCTTTACCTTTCTTGGTATTCAAATAATCCTTATTGTGGCAGTATTTTAGCCAAACAATCTCGATTCTTGAAAACTGACTAATGTTCATACACCTATAGTCTTCCTTGTGGTAGGCCACATCCAGGCTTCACTGCCCAAAAGTACGATATATTTCCAGGGAAGAAGGAGATGAGCGAATAGTAACCCATAATAACCTAAGCACTTGACTTCTGACCGTCAACAAGAACACTTGACAGGGGATTGGGTAAAAAATGTTGTATGAAGAAATTAATACAAATATTATTGTATGGAGGCAGAAAAATCTATTGTAAACAAGGTTGGGAGTGATTCAGAAAGAGTACGCAGTTATGTTGGATGTAATTTAATAAAAGATAAAACAGAGACGAGCAAAATTTGGTGGTTATTAGAAGTGTAAATGTTCATACTTTCACAAATTACAATGTAAATTTTGAGCAATTGACCACTACAGTATTTAAGCTGTTCAAGAGCTAGTAATTAGTAACGCTTATGCATATAATTAGAAGCACATGACCTTGATTCCTTGGAACAAAGCTGGGGATTTTAGGATACAAATTTTACGCCCAAATATGGACAAAAATAAGATCGAAGCTGCACATGCAGCAAAACGCACAAGATATGTTACATCCAAAAAAGGAAATTTTTAAATTTAAAAAACCCCAGCTCTGAACCAGAGTTCAACGCTTCAAGATCACAAGCTTCTGATAAAATAGAATAAATAAAATTAAATGATCTGGGGAAAAAAGCACAACCACGGTTGAAGACGATTTATTCAAAACAGAGTTGCAGTGCTTAGTTTGGGATGTTACACTAGAGCTTGTTTTCCATTCCCTGTAGCCTTCAATTAAGGAAAATTTATGCGGCCAAACTAAGCTCACTTGCGGCCCCTCGTATCCAGATTACTGTCAGAGTTTGAAAGAGTAATTACCTCATTCTCCACACTGAACACCCTTGCCAGCCTGAATTAAAAAGCTAAAAAAATGTATGCCAAAAGTTTCTCTACAATGGCTAAATGGAAGGGTTTGAAATGACTCACTCTACATTTCAACTAAAGTAACTTGCTTTCAGTTTACCTTTTATGTAAGGCAAGCTATACACTTAAACTTTCGAAATCAATAGCTACCGATCTACAGTATGCCTGCAAAAGTTTATCAATCAAGATTTAAGTTTTGAAGGTTTGTTTTGACTGAAAAGATAAGTGACAATCAACTGAATACATTTCAGATTTCCAGGGTTAGCAAATTTAACAGTTATAACACACCTACTTCTAACCGCAAGTCCAAAAGTAAAAATCATAAAAGTTTCATAAATTATTACAGTCCTACAAGTAAATTTCCCACTAAATTATTACTTTAGTAATACTAGCCTTCTCCTCAAAGAAAGGTCTTTTTAAACAGTGTCCTCGAAGCCTTATTTCAAAATTTCATCTTGCTTCTTCATGAAGCCTTCGCTTTTATCATGATATGATTGTACATTGCGCAACCAACGGTAACAAATGATCCACTCTCATAGGTTTAAGTCTTTCAGTGCTTCAGGTCAGCTTTGCAATCTTCCAGTTCTCTGGCTAAATGTGCTACACGCTTTTTCCAGGAATTCACCTCAGCTGCAAAAAAGATAAATAAAAGAAAACAGAAATGAGAAAGGGTATTGGTGAATTAGCCTCACGTTCTCAGATAGCAGACTTCTTTTCTGTTGATACTAGTTTCGGGGATGAAGAAAAAGAAGATGGCTATCAAAGAAAAACATTTGAGTCCACACATGCATTGCCAAGTGACCAAAAGACAATATTGCACATGAATGCATAAAGCCTGTACACCATAAATTATGAGCTATCCTATGATTTCAACAAACATCACAACATCATACTTCTAGGGCTTAGATTTAAAAAGTTAAAAAAGAACTTGTTTTGAAAAGCAGTTTGTTAATAAACAAACTTTGCAAGTCCATCTTACTGCTTGTACTCCATCAAAAAATTAACGTAAGCTTACTTAACATGATTTTACTGCGCGCAATTATAGAAATACACTACAATTGAAGATTACCCAAAAAAACTCTCCAAAGAAACCTTCATGAGCAAACATGTGAAAAGAATACTGAATTTCTCTTGTTTTCTTCTTTAGAATCTATTGCCAAACTGTCCAACAACAAAATGCTGGCCAATTAAAACG
>JALIRR010002181.1:2500-32500 GCA_023091755.1 Montipora sp. Colony 1 RG-2022
ATGTGAATTGCTTTTAAATGGAAAGAAAGTATACACCTGACTGTGCTTGGAAACAATCAGGTTACTTTGCATAACTTAATAATCTCGTCAAAAAGTTGTGTAAGACTGTTGCGGTTCGAACTACTATATAGTAGAACTCAGTCATGAATAATTATAAACAACAGACAACGACAAAAAGATCTGCGGTTTATTTTACGAACGATCAAAGAATGCAATTATGAGAAGGGAAACGTTCTAAACTTCAACCGCAAAAAATAAAACATAAATAATTCATAAACAACAGACAACGACAAAACGATCTGCGCTTTATTTTACGAGCGATCAAAGAATGCAATTATGAGAAGGGAAACTTTCTAAACTTCAGCAAGAAATAAAACTAAAGCGCTTCTTGCCATAGAACTGAAAACTACTGAAATAAACTACGATATGGGCTTTACTCACATTTCGGCCGTGTTGAGTCCCGAGGGATAGAAAAGTCTCGTTTGCCCCACTGAAACTCCTAAACGTTTCAACTCGAGGCTCGGGGTACGAAATTTACTGTCTATGGCCAATATGGCTGCCTTAATTCTCGATGAATGCGTTATAGCAGAAAAGTCGATACGTCGACCTGTAAGGCCAACAACCTGACAATTAATTACTCTAAACCTGTACTTAACATTTTCTTTCTCAGCCCAACCATTCTAACATTGACATGCAACTACCTAAATCTTTGTGATTATGAAAAATACATCTTACCATTTTCACCTTGACATGTTGCCGGAGTGCCACCCTGATCCCACAGGTTTTTGTTGAGCCGCGAAGGGGAGAAGACGAGTGGCGAAGTTGCGAGAAAAAAAAACTCTGGTTACCTTGGGTCTTGAATCTCACTTTCTTGCAGACGCCAGCTGTTAAACGCGTCAAATTGATAATTTCCGGCAAAAGGAACCAATGGCAACTTAGCAATTACGCGTCCCCTAGGTATTACCAATCAAACGCACCAATCATATTGATTTGCGGGTTTGTAAAAATATCAACCAATCCAAGCCTGACCCTGGCGTCTGCATGAAAGGGAGATTCAAGTGCCAAGGTAACCAGAGGTTTTTCTCTTCCACACCGCTTTGCGGCTTCTCTCGCGGCTCAAGAAAAACCTCTGGGACCAGCTAGGGTACCGGAGTGCTGCCTCCACCGAGCCGGAGAGAGGCATGGGTACGTCCCTGCCTGATTTGCTGTTCCAGGCACTAACAGCTTGTCCATTTGTTCTTTCCCATCAAACGTGCACGACACGCAAGAGGGAAATTTTGAGGTGAAAATGGCAAACGATGTACGCTTCTCATGGAAACTGACGCTTTTCCGCTGATTCTTAAATCAGCGGAACACAACTGACCGGCTAGACCGGGCAATAGACCATTTTCAAATTGTCACGGCTGGACTGGATCTAGCATGAAATGGAGGCTAATGCGGGCAAACCTTTTCAATGCAAATTAATTTGCCCGCCTTAGCCTCCATTTCATGCTAGATCCAGTCCAACCGTTAAAATACGAAACTGGCCAATTGGAAGGACTAACTCTACAACGCCTTCACGTTAACACACGTCGAGATTGATATATACTCATCCTGAAGATATCGTGCCATATTTTCGACCAAACAGAGGAGGCGGCAAAAACTGTGACTTGCTCGCGTACGATGTCCCGCACTGATTATGATTGGTTAATCTGACCGCCTGCTGCAGCTATGATTGGGCAATTCTGGGCTTGCTACATGCCATCCTGACTTAAAGTGGAAACTTTGGATTGATTATAGCCATTAAAAAAGCAAGAACTTTGCGCTTACTTTGCAGGATGCCAAATGCCAGTATGTGCAAAGGACAATCATCTCATTTACTCGTGTTATATTTCACGGTAAGACACCGTAACCGGTTTATGAATAGAACGTCTTGACACATTTTATCTCAGGTTAAAAATTACTGCATTCTAAATACAGTAACGACTGTCACGGCAATCCAAACAAGTACTATCATTTTAGGCTCAACTATAACAAAAAGGATTAAAACCCATTCAGCCAAATGTCAGAACAGTGCAAAGTTGGCGCAGCGACCGGTAGTGTTGGCTCAGTGGCCAGATGAAAGCACTCGCCTCCAAACGATGTGGCCCAGATTCGATTTCCAGACTAGGCGTCATGTGAAGTTTGAGTTTGTTGGTTCTCTAGTTTTTCCCTGGGTACTTCGGTTTTTCCCCTCTCCTCAAAAAACGTTTCATTTGATTTGAGTTAATTTTCCCCAGTGTCCCCCGATTAGTGCCCTGGCGCTAAAAGACTTGACACTTACATTAAGTTCATTATCATTATTACGCTTCTTTTCGTCAAATGGAGCGAGTTCCATTGAGTGTCGTAAAACCAAAACCAAAGGAATTACTTTGGCCAATCAAAAAGGACCGAGACAGTCCAGTAAACCAATCAAAACTCGAAGTAATTACACGTAGCCACACACAGAGCGCGGCAAAACATGCACGCGCGAGCCACGATTGGTTTTGGTTTCACTTCTGATTGGTTGAAAAAGTGGCGCAAGAACTATGAACCAATCAGTGAGTGAAGCAATGCAAAACCAAAGCAATTCTCTAATTACTTTCGACATTCAATTAAAAACCACTCTAAGTTCATTATTATTACGCTTCTGTTCGTCAAATATTCTTTTGAGTAAAAACATCATACACCTCAGCTAAAGTATTGCATCTCTTACAACTTCGCAGGCAAAGCGTAACTTCTAAAATTTGCATAAGAGTGCGGCTGGAACAACCGATGAATCGAGCCTTCAAAAGGTTAAAACGTAGGATTTTATCTACCCTCCAAGATCCTCGATGCTTGGTTTATCTTATTTAACAGGCCTCGGTTGTTCAAAAGGTGGATAACGCTATCCACCAGATAAATTGCTATCCAGCGGATAAACACTAGCAAAACCAATTGAGTTGTCCAGTGAATAGCGCTATCCACCCTTCGAACAACTGGGGCCAAGTGTAGGTAGGTAATACGGCCCAATAAAAAATGGTTTTAAACCAACGAAAAACAGAACCATACAGAGCAAACCTCCAAACTTATAAAATATCACATAAGAGTCTAAAATGTTGAGTCTTCAATTCGATTGGACCAACAACTGGAGCAATATTAACAGTTTCTTGTAGTTTTTTGGAAGAGAAATTTAACAACAAACAGTTTTTCCAGGACTAATATCTGTTTCGGCACAATTAGGCACAAATAACCCTATTCAGATTTATATAACAAAATGGAGTCCTCTTTCTCTCTGTAAAGCATCAACATTGAAGACTTCTTGGAAAATTTTTCAGACTTTCGCAGGTATTCTGTGTTCTGGAGCGTTTTAAGGATGCAATCCTTTTTTCCTTGGACTTTTCAAGGCCTGTGCAAACGCGAATAAGTTAATGATTTGATCATTACATGTGTAAAAATATCTTGCCATATGGCCTCTCAAATGGAAAGGTCACTTTCTGGGAGCACTTAGTGGTTTTCAAGGCAATATGTCCCTCTAGGTACACATTGTCATACATATCTCCCAGGAAGTCAGTCTCAACTCCATGGACAAGTCCACGAAGATTCTTGACAAACTCTCTTTTTGACATCTTATTTTTGACGTGGGGACTGCTAAGATCCACACTGAGGAGAATTAAGGAATGGCACAAGATAAACACGCTCTCTGCAAAAGGGAAAAAAAGAAGACTTTTTTTAGTGAATGGGTAACACTTAGGGTAGGCTGTCTTGACAAGTGTCCACACGGCTCCCAAGAGCGCGATGTCTCCACCCCTAACTTCAACAGATCCCAAATTATTGAACACTATAGTTAAGTTTGCAATGATCGCTGTGCGTGCCATCTTTGGGTATTTAAGAGTTGTTTCCGCCTGCTATGTGTGAAAAGGTTAGCATGTTTCACACGATCGATGCTACTGCAGATAGCCTTATATAGCCCTTTCACACCAAACCTTGCCATGTTGGAAATCGCACAACATCAGGAAAATGCAGTGTTTGAATGAGAGTTTGACGTCAAATAAATTCTCCAATATTTGGATTCACGCTATCTGCACAAGCTTTGAGTAATGAGGCCGGATAAGATAGCGAGCAGAGCGTTTATCGTTTGAACGGTGAGAGCTACAGCTTTGCTAAAATGTGTGCAATCCAAATGCAGAAAGGAGCTGTAGTCCAAAGGGAATTATATTAATTTTCAATGGATCTTTAAAAAGTGAAAACGCTCTTGGAAAATTTCCATGAATATATCAATTGAAAAAAAAAAGAACTACTTACGTCTGGTCATAATACATGCATTAAAACCCAGAGTAGACTCACCCAAGCAATTTTTAAAGTTTTATAAAAACTCAAAATGACGTAGACGACAAAAGCCAACGGGAACACAGAGATGTCCTGAGCAGTCCGTGAAGACTCAGAGCAAAAAACGGTTTTACAGTATTTCCGTTTCCGTCACACTTTGGTAACAATCTTCATCGAATTTCTTCTTTTCGTTTAATTTAGCTTCCACGCTTCTTTAAGCTATTCACATAAAACTAAAACCCCCGCCCCCTCTTCCCCACCATCATCACCCCCAAAAAAACGAATACACTGAAATGTTTAATTACGAGCCGAGCGAGGAACGAAAACGTGTGTCCGTTAAATCTTCCACATCCCCAGTCCGCAAAGGTTTATAAAGCCAAGGACTTTGGTGAGGTTTTTCCCAGGAAATTAACCATGGTATCATCAGTGAACTTCAAGGCGAATAGCTCGTCATGGACATCTTTCGTCGTGATTTACTGTCTGTGTTGTGTATTGTTATAGTGAAAGATAAACAGTGAAAATGAAATGAGTCATTCGACATAATTAGAAAATTTAATTGTAAACTCTTTGCCCTCAAAGCTGTACAGAAAATAAGGTCTTCATCTTACCAGGTGTAAAGGGAGTGTTTGGGTTTGTAGCACAAAACTGGATGGAAAACTTGTTCAGAAGAGTATCTAAGAACTCGCCACGCTGTTCTGGGGGATGCATTCGGGTAAAAAATTGCCTGAAACAGATTCAAGAAGATGAAGTAGTTATCCACCGCTGTGGTTATTACACAGAAAATGTGGGTGCATCGAACCAGAGATTACCTTTCACGCATGAAAATTAGCAAACGGTTGAGTAAAACTAAATTGGAAGAAACACCAGAACCCCCAATCGGAAAATGGAAATTTTGTTTTCACTGGGAGGAGAAAATGGTAGAATTAACAAGGAAAATGGCGAGTCCAGAAATAGAACCCGAGTCGGGTTAGTGGAAAGTGGGCCTCTCAATAGGCGAATGGAGGAGGCAGTGTGGCCCAGTGGTTAGGGCACTTGCCTTGCCTTGAGATCCGGGGGTCCCGGGTTCAAGACCAGCTCTAACCACTCGTTGAATTTGATCCTGGTAGTCCCTGGTTCATCTTCCCAGATGCACTGGTAAATAGCCAACTGGTTTGCCTCCGGCTAGTCGGGATTCTTAATAGTTGTTGTTGTTGTTGTTGTTGTTCTGTTCCGTCGTTTCGTTGTGTGTCATTGGCCCTGACAATGGAATCTTTGCTGACGTCATTGTTTACATTTTGCCTCATTAACATACGAGTTTGCTGACAGAAGGCATCAACTCCCAACGTCAGTGGCTTCATAGCTCAGTTGGTTGGAGCGTCGCACCGGTATCGCGAGGTCACGGGTTTTCAGGCTTCACAACGCAATTGCCAAAATTTGCGCTCATAACTGCGAAGGATCATAGCTTTACTTGAGAAGGCATCGTGTTATTTACAAATTAATTTCAAAAGGTAAAAGAACGTGTTAAATCAGTCAAATCTCCAATTTTAGGCCTTTTAGCTTTAATAACGAGCGAGCTATTAGCCATCAAAACCTGATAAAATCTTGGGTGGCAAAAGCGCTAATGTGCCCATACATTCTTCGTAAAATTTCGAATTGTTCAAAGTGTCATTAGTCAGAGATTATCAGGTAAAGTGCGGTCAAAGTTTCAGAGATAGCTCATTATGCAATACACTTTCAATATTCAGTGCTGATTTTTTGGCTGATAGATTAGAAAACGATGAGCTTGTGTTAATCAGGCAAAATGTAAGATTCCCCTATAAATATTCGCCATGCCTGTTCCTTCTACACTGTAAATGTGCTCCTGTTGGCATGTAGGTTGAGTTAGTTTGTTCTTTAATCTACTCCGATAGGCTTTTCTCAGGGTACTCTGTTTTCCCCTCTCCTCAAAAACCAACATTTTGATTGAATCTGCTTTAATTTTCTCCCGGAGGGGTGGGGGAACTTTGCATATGAAGGGGCGGGGAGGCTCGTCGGAAATTCTGATTTAAACCCCCCAAAAAGACCAATCTGGGCGTGGACCAGGCTTTTTTACCCCTAAAAGAGACCACAATTTAAAACATTCAATAGATATTTTTCTAGTTCTTCGCATGCAAAAACGAGACCTTCACGGCTACATTTGATGGCGTTTTGCCGAGAACATCTTGAGTGAGACCAAAATCCGAAATGTATGTGCCTCTAAGAGAAACGACAAGCACCCTCCCCCCCCCCCCCCCCCAGGAATTTTCTGTGATTTGGTTTGTTTTACAGTCTCCCCAATTGGTTGAGCACTCACTCTCAGCCGAATAATAATAATAATAATAATAATAATAATAATAATAATAAAATGATGATGATATAAGAATAATTATTATTTACATGTACCTTAAGGCCACTGGTAGAAAAACTCCTTCATAATTCTGCATGTTTACAATTTCTTGTAAAACATCTCTTCTGCATAACAAAAGAAAACAGAAATATCAAATAATTGAAGTCTGCAATCAAACCAATTATTAAGTGCAGTTTTACCTTTTCACTTGACTGACAAGGATCTGATGTTGGAGTCACCCAACCAACACTTCACAAAGGGCTTGTTAACAAGTTCATAACATTAAGTAAATAACTAAACCCAGGCTTGCAATTCTTGTTATCACAGTATAACTTTCACGTAAATTTACACATCATGTGCCATGAATAGTTGAATGTATTTTAATTCACAGTTTCGTTCTTTTCTGTCCCCGATCACATTTTTTGACAACAGTCAGTGGCCTGATACAGAGATTCCAACCCTTCTGAATTGATGTGTTGCCTCCCAGTCTCCCAATTTTAAACAGATTTTCCTGATTTATCATGAAATTCTGAAAACAAGGAAAAAGCTTCCTATCTTATGTATTTTTTGCAATCTAAGTGTAAAATGTTACGTATTACACTTTCTTATCCTATAACATCTCGCCCATTCTCTCCTTTGAACACCCCGTGTTGTGCAGACTCATAAGGCCAGCAGTTTTAATCCATTTAGCGATTCCAAATATGGCAGACAATCATTGGTAAGAATAAAGAGCTTATAGAATACCACAAAAATGATGTCAAAAAAAGGTGGCAAAGGCTTTGTGTTAAAGGCACACTTCGTGTCAGATGTCAAGATTGGGCCTGTATCTAATTAGTATTAGTATCACCCAACTAGTGGACTAATGCAAGTGCTGCATTTTGATTGGCTACGCTACTAGAGGACTATTAGTGATAGTCCTCGAGTAGCGAAAAGTGTGACGCTTTCTTTCATTTTATTCCCAAATAAATATATTTTCAACTTGCATTTGCTAACTTTATTATAGCCTTTTCTGTCCAACTAGTTGGGTGATACTAAAACAATTAGATCCTTCGCCCTCAAGGGCCACGGGTCAATAGCCCATGAGGCAACTCATGGGCTAAATAGTAACTGGACTGAGTGAAGTACAATTCAGGGAGTAATCATGCAAGTGGTTTTAAAATCGCGAAGCTGATTTCAAAATCATACCCATGATTACTCCCTGAATTTTACGACAGGAAGTTCAATTACAGTACTAATTAAAATCGCAACTATTACAAAAAATAAAATTATATTCAATCTGTTTTGCAAACAGTAGGTAAAACAGCAAGAAATACGCCATCCAAGTACCTGTGATTCTCGTGGGAATGGCGTAGGTGTCCAATAATATTACAGGTATCCAGTTTGGAGTTGTTCAAATTGGATACCTGTAACTAGACTCCTATGTGATCATGCACCAATTACATGACAAATAGGCATGCACAGAACCAATCAGATTCAAGTATTTTGTAATAAGTATGATGAGGTGCATAATTTTCTGGACACAAGTGACCAACTCAGGCCATAAGAACAAATATCCGTGTTAAAAACAGAATCTTGCAAAGTTGACTTTGATCTGCCTATCACAATAATAATGAATCAGTGACACTACTGCAATAGACTGAAGTGATTGACAGCACTAAAAACCATTGAATTTGAATTCTTAGAGTCTGCATGAAAGGCACTACAAAAACCATGACCTACTAACAAATATTTACCTGCTGTTGAGATACTCTCGCACTGATGGGCCATATAATACGCCACTGCAGTTAATAAATTTAGCAATGTCATCTACTGAGTCTTCAAGTAAATTGTTTGTCACAAAATAACGCATTCCCTGAATTAAAAATTAAGCACAATAATGTTATCAAAAGTGACACTGTCAAGGCTGCTGCCTAATGTAAATTGGCCACCGTACAGAGGTTCTAAAATCTCTGTACGGTGGCCAATTTACATTATCAACTCCGTTGATAAAACCAAATTTAATTATACATCAGCCTTGCACTAAAAAATAGCGCTTAAAAATTATCATCATCATCATCATCATCATCATCATTATTCTTTCAAGGGTTAAATTAAGGGTTACCGGTTCTTCTCTATTTAATATTCAACCACTAAGACATAGTTGCTCTTAGTAGAAACTAACCTGGTGTGGATCAAAATTGAAGAGACAGGTTCCTTCATCTAAGAGCATATAGAGTTGTCTGAAAGATAGGTTCTCCTTCAAAAACAAAAACAAAATAGGGAACATGGCTATAATGACTCTAATGCGACTGAGATTATTATTATTATGATTATTATGATTATTATTATTGTTGTTATTATTATTATTATTATTATTATTATCATTATCATTATCATTATTATTATTGTCTCTTTTATCACAGTCTTTGCTGGTGTCTTTTTGTGCGTCAGCCGAACGCAAACCATGCACCTGGGGCATCAGTCACCCATTATTATTATTATTATTATTATTATTATTATTTATGTGAAACTTCACCTAGCTATGAAATTTGGAAGCAGCAAGGGTCTTTCCATGTAGAGTTCACCACTACATGCAGTATGCAATTTTATTTACTCTTGGGACTGTATCATGCCCTCGAGGCCTTTTTGACATTTTTGGAAGGACAGAACTTTGATCAACACGTTGACATACACGCTAATTTTCACACAACCTTTCAGTCAATCAGACATTGTGTGGCGCAAGGTTGTTTTGAAGGCTTTTTCGCTTGCTTTTTTGGAGTAATCTTTCTCTTTGGAATAGAATATTTATTTGAAGTTTTGCTGCGCTGTTTGCCATTGATTTATATCAAGGACATCCGAACATCCCTTATTAATTAAAGATGCTCATACTGAAATACCATGCTCAAAACTTGGACAAACAACTTTAAAGTGCCCCTGTGATTAAAAAAACCACTTCCTTTTTTCCTTCAGATTTTGAAAGTGTGTTTGCGTAACACCTGACTGGCAAAATTTTGAGCTTTGATTTTTATCCAAAGGCCGTTTACTTTGAGTGTAAGTTTTGGATTTCACGGTCCGCCATTACTCACGTTCAAAACTGACTGATTGGACCTCAGACGGTTGGATCCAGGGAAAAGTGACGTCAGAGGCTCACTAGCTTAAAATTTCAGCATGTGAACGCAGCTTATTATATATGCAAAGCGTGAGTTTAAAAGTCTGAAAGCCCAAAACCCCCGTGCTGCATATTAATTCTGCGGCATACACACGTATTGCATTCTTAAACTAGTGAGCCTTTGACGTCATTTTCTCCTCGATCCAGCTCTCTCAAGAACATAATGTTAGTAATGGCGGACCATTAAATAGGAAAATTACAGTTAAAATAAAGAGGTGTCTTTTTGAAATCAAGGCTTAAAACGTGGGTCACTTAGTGTTTTGTTAACATAGTTTTGAAATCCAAAGAAAAATATGAATTGATTTTTTGGTCACAGGGGTACTTTAAATGGGTGAGGGGGTTGTGTGTGTTTTATTGTACCCAATCCATTTGGATATTTGGGCCAGTAAAATAGTACGTACGATACCAGGTGTTGTCACCTCTGTGATAATTTGTGCAACAATTAAAATGCCCTCCACAGCCCTCTCCACACTACAATGTATTTTGTAACATGACATTGTTAAGATTTCTTGTTTGTATAATCCTTAGTCACCTTATTCCCCTTAGAATTATATTTAAAGGGTTGCCATTTTGCTGCAAAGTTCTGGGGCCCGTTTCTCGAAAGTCTCAAAAACTTTTCGGGCCCGAAAAAGCCATCTGTGAAATTGCCAACCGCTTGTTTTGGAAAGCCAATCTTTTAACGAATTAAATGCTCTCTGTTCTTGAGTTACAAAAGGAATTGAAAAATGACCCCTTAAGTTTCGGGACTTTCGAGAAATGGCCCATTGTTCATCACCATGCTTCCACGAGTATTCTGACAAAAAGTGAGACTAGTGTAATGGTGTGCCTTTGCATTTAAAATTTCTTTACAAAATTAACCCATTGCCTCCAGGGAGTGAGACCAAACAGACTTTACTCCGTCTAACGGCAGACGATTTTACTCACCAACTTGGGGTTTCCTTGGGTGTTTGAGGTGTCAAGAGGTTAATTAAAGCTGTCAAACAAAAGCCTTTTGTTGTGTCTCATGCACCTTTCCTTAAGGCTACCTTAAATTAATAGATTTTTTTCCCAAACAGCTTTCTTTAAAACTAAATTATGATCCATTATCTGTCAGTTTTTAACTTAATCACAGTCACCTTAATTTTAATTAAAAAATCACCTGTTGTTTTCTTTTGTAGGCTGAAACATAACCCCATGTGGACTTTGCCAGGCTTAATGGAAAAGGACATGAAACAACAAATTAGTAGGAACAACCTTTGATTAAGTAAAAACAATTCCTATTTGTTCAGACCTTCAAATACATTATGCAAAGCAACATTTGGTTAATTGTAGTGTGATTTCTCTTTCAAATGAAGCCCTGTCATGTCTTCACAGGAGATTCACTTTGGATCTTTTTTCAAAGGACAAGTTGTCTAACTCCTCTCAGCAATCATAACAATAACAATACCATTGAAACTGATTGACTATTTCCACCCAGTGAATTTTAGATATCAGTAATAATTTATTAAATTATTGTCCTTTGTACAGCAGTCTACATGTACATTGTACGTTCCACATTTTTAATCAACATTTACCTTGAATAATGACAACCAAGTTTTCAGGCTTAATTTCATACTTTCAAATTTGGCTTCTTTCCACAATTTCCAAAATTAAAAAAAAAAAATATTGTTATTATAATAAAACCTCATAATGGAATCTGAACATTGATTTTAAAATGTATTTCAAAAAATTATGTGAGGTTGGGGTATTACAGTGTACCGAACATGTCAAAGGCACTGAATAATTAGCCTGCCCTCAACAGCACCATAATAATGGCTGCAATTACGCCAACCCTCCTGGATTATTGAGGAGTCTACAGGATACGGGACAAAAATTATTACTTGGTGATCTGATGGGTCAACAAGATTTAATAATGGGGAGTGGGATTGGTCATTTCTCGGGGGGTGGGGTGGTCTGGTATCAAAGGAGTTGACTCAACGGTAAAATTTGCAGATTTTAAATCCTTCGTGGTTGGTGTCCCTTACGGTGTAGAAATATTTTGCTGATCAAGACTGCCTCAATGGCCTACTGTCCATAGGGCCCTATCCTTCTGCTTTGGTCTTAGTTAACTTCCACGCAGAACATTTATGAAACAATGTAATGAAAGTCATGTTCTGTGTACAGTGTATATCATTTGGAAATATGGATATGAAATGATCTTCCAAGTGAAAGATCATTGTTGTTAAACAAAATAACTAGAAGTAAAAAATCACTGAAAACACAGCCAAACATTCAAGCCTGGAATATTTTCAGTCTTCTTTACTGCTGCTAAATTCTCTTCACAATTTCAATTAAATGTCAGTCAGACACATATTGAAAATGAAGATCATTATCAGCTTAAGAGGTACATGCATGATCTTGATATATCATCAAATTCTCATGACTACCTAACAAAGAACTCTATTGTTCTCGTTG
Source organism: Montipora sp. Colony 1 RG-2022 (assembly GCA_023091755.1). Lineage (NCBI taxonomy): Eukaryota > Metazoa > Cnidaria > Anthozoa > Scleractinia > Acroporidae > Montipora > Montipora sp. Colony 1 RG-2022. The sequence continues at coordinate 14,731 of JALIRR010002181.1, forward strand.
GGAGAATGAACGTTTTGCTGGTGGAAATGAAAGAGTTAAACTGTGATGACCCCTCTCTTAAAAATTTATCATTAAAAAAATGGAGTGATTATGCATCAGCAACTTCTCAGCTGTTCAGTAATCAGTACGCTATGAAATTATTCTTGTTACTGTAGAAGTCATATACTGTACACTTGAACTTTGCATGTTACTCATATGATTTAAGAATGAACTGGACTTTGGTCAGTTCCAACTAGGTTGTTGAAGGAGTGGATTTGTTAAACTCAGATGAACACAACTGTAGCCAAAAAGTAAAATCATTTGGCCTTAGCCAGAGTAAAATCTATCTCACTCTCAGCAGGGAAAGGTTAATTATATCAAAAATTGTGATGAAATAATTAAACAAATAATTAGCTTGATACACATGTACAATGTAGATGTAATTACAAGGCAAAGTGCATAATGAAAAGAAACTGAACAATAACAGATAATGCTTAAATTATCAGCTCCTATTATGCTGCAGTTTTTTTGGTTTGCTTTCATGTATTTCGGTGGACAGCTGAATTAATATTCTACATCATAACATGTACATCTGCCTACAGTGCTACAAGTCTATGTATTGGAATGTCAGTTGAAATTAATTAAAATCAACTACCTTAGAAGTGAATTGTTGATAGAAAGTTATTGCTTCCATGAGGTTTCCTGTTTATCGCGGTATCTTAGGAAACCTCAAAATAAAATACAGTATGCAGTATATGCAGTGACCAAGGACTTCGTCATCTGTCAGTGTATTTTCAATTGTGTAGCCCTCAAATTACCCATTATTTTTCAAAGAATAATAATAATAACAAAACTGTACATGTCTCTTACAAGGCTTTGTTATAACGGGCTAGGAAATAAAAAAACTGAGGTTTAGCCTACAAAAGCTAGGCTAGAACATTCATAAAAATTTGTGTTTTCTATGTAGCCTTGCCCTGGCCTTGCGTCTTTCAAAGTACAGAGTACTAGAACTAGAATAAACATGTTAGCCTCGAACGTCAAGGACACTTCGACTAACCTCTGCCACAGCAGTTCATTATTGGCGAGATTCTGCCAAACACAAGCGGCCAGACAAAGATCCGTGGCATTTAAGTGCGACAAGACAGACACAGCAACTTCAGGTGGAAACTGGCTGAGGTCTGGAAAAGATTCCAGCTGGACCGTTCTTCTGCGATGGACGATCGAATGCAGTTGTCCCATGCATGCAATCAGATATTCATAACGTTGTTTAGTTCTTGATGGATTCTGATGAAACTACTGCCGTTTTAGATTTCGTGTCTTTGAAAGGTACGTTTAAAAAGCCCTTTTAAACTCAGCCAAACCCCATTTTTGTTGTGATCATAACAAATGACATATCGCCTTATGACGTGGCTACGAGGCCGAGAAACCACGCGTGATTTTTTTGTGAATGCTGCTGGCTGAGATTGATCGATGTTACGTGAGATAGCAATAGTTGCAAAACAGAAATTTTACCAGCAAAAGGTACCGCAAATAAGTTACACTGGAGTTTTAAATTATTATTGAAGAAAGAGTCATCATATAATTCTGAATATGCCATTTTCTTGATTATTCATGCAGTCAATCTAGCAGTTGTGAAATATATATACCCTTATTATGTTTCAAGACGATCTTTCAAGACTTCAAGAGCTTCTGTTAAAGTCCTTCCATTAGGTTATTATGGCTCAGTTTTCTTCTACTGTAGTTCTAATATGACTGTATTATGACTGCCAAGCAGATCACTTTCTTCTCACCACAGAATATTTTCTGGTTCTTTTTCACTCACTTGGTGTCTGATACTTTATGACAGCCCTCAGTATATCTGCACTTCATCATCTCACTTTTTCTCATTAAATTGTTATTTAAAATAAGGGGTTATCGAGGGGAGAGGGGTGATGCAGCGGTGAGAGCGCCCAAACCAATTTATGGGTATGTTTTTGGTATGTATAGAGCGGTTTTCAATTGAGTGTCGAAAGTAATTAGCGAATTACTTTGGTTTTGCATTACTTCACTCAGTGATTGGTTCAAAGTTCTCGCGCCACTTTTTCAACCAATCAGAAATGAAACCAAAACCAATCGTGGCTCGTGCGTGCACATTTCCCGCGCTTTGTGTCGGCTACGAGTAATTGCTTCCAATTACGTTGGTTTTGGTTTTACGACACTCATTTGAAAACCGCTCTAAGCACAGGCGACCCAAACACATAATTTGATTGCGCAGTCAAGGTAACAGTTTGTAGGGTTTATATGGAAAACATGAAATACAGAAAAAAAAAAGGCTAATCCTAGTTTACAGCGAGGAAAATACAAGAAATAAACTTACTTTTGCTTCATCTTGAGTCCTTGTGTCGATTTGAGGCGTTCTGGGCAAAGTTTTGAAATTTGCTCCTATCCTTCATTAAAAGGAAGACAAGGCTGGAAACTCCGAACCTCCGAAGCCAATGATCCCTCCGCGATCGAGGACGATCATTTAATCCCAAAAATCGGCTTGATTCGGCCTTTTGTCCACTCTCACATGAAGGTCGATAACGAACGATATAGCATAAATGCCCAGAATCCCAGAGCTTCCTGTTGCCTGTTGCCGTTGCCGGCTGTTGCCGTTGCATGTTTTTGTTTTTGTCCTCTACAACAAATCACTTAATGACTGGTCCCACGGGAAACAGTTGATTTTGTTTCCGTCGAATTTCAATGCTTCCCTCGGCTGCGCCTCGGGGAAACATTGAGATTCTCTGGAACCAAAATAAACTGTCTAACTCGGGACCAGTCATTAAGTGTTTATTATTTTACGACGCTAAAACCGGCGTTCTGCTGTGAGCGGGAAAAGAGTCCCAGATAGCTTGCGGCTGAATCAGGCGACAGTAATCGGTTGAGCGTTGCATCCATTGCTGCAGGGCCTATGCCTCGTTACTAAAACGACGCCTGGTGGCCGAGAGACATCATAGAGTCTCAAATAAGCCCGCAAGTCCTGACGTCCATTGAAGAACTAAGAGGCGTGGAGATGGTTGCAACACGAGTTTGCAGCCCTGTCCGGATCGAGCCAGACGCCGATCTGTGGGGTAGAGAGTTTGCAAGCACAGAGTCCCTCTGGCAAACAAATGCGAAAGCGGGAAACCAAAGACCATTTCCCCCACGTTGAAGTGATTTAAACTAGGTTTTTGTAAAGTGCTTGCAGACTTAATCCCATTTTCAAAAATTTCCTATGGGTGGAGATCCATGATGTTGTTCACCAGGATTACCCACAATGCACTATGATAACAGTATTAAATGGGAGATCTTACAAATACAAATGCGTTCTGTACGTACTATCGTGAAGAAATGCAAGAAAAAAATTCCAAAGTATTGATCATCCTTTTTTATATATATATTCTAATAGAGGCGCTACGAGTAGTCAAGTGGTTATTGGTTAGCTGCTCGTTAATCGTTTTCATCTTGCTTGTTTTCATCCATCGAGTCTAGAATTTAACTTATACTGGTTTCTAAGGACTTGTGGAGGAGTCGATTTCCTTTTCCAAGGAGGCCAATATGCCCGACCGGAAAGGAAGGACTGCCACTTTTAAGTTACCTCGGAAACTTAATCCTGGATTGATTAAGACTGCTATTGAAAAAGATCTATCTTCGAAGGTCACGGTGTTTCACGATTTGGCCAGTGGCGAATTTCTGGTTGAATTGTCATCGAAGAATGCTGCGGAATCTCTCATCGAGGACGGTTTTGATGTGGATGATGTCCATGTTATTTGTCATCCCTCGCATGGTTATGTTATGAATGTTAGCATCATGGGTCTTAGATCGTATATTGTAGATTGTGAAGTCGAAGAGGCATTATCAAATTTCGGTGAGATTAAGTGTGGAAACATTAGGCTAAGATACAAAGTGGGACACTATTTGGAGAGAATTGAAAATGGAAATCGTTTGGTTAGAATGGTGGTAACTGCGAGGTCAATTCCTTATTCCATTCGTATCGGTGGGGAATGCTGTCGCGCGCTCATGGAATTATTCCATGAGCACGCGTTGGATATGAGATAGTAAATAGCCAATGAGGTGCGTAGCGCGAATGGAATAATTGCCTTATTAAATTACTTAACTCCAGGGATGAAAATCCAAGCGAAATCGAAAAAACTTGATGAAGATGTGATAATGTGTAATACCTTGAGGTCAGACATACGTAGGCTCATCACAAAAACATTCCTTACCGTTTCGCATACCTCTAAACGTCGGAATTGATCCAAACTTTCCACAAAAAAAGTTTTTTTTTTCTTTTTTGCCTTTATTCAGAGAGAAATTTCGCTTTCCGGTGAAAACGCCATATGTCGTACGCATGTGATCGAAAGAGTAACAAGAATCTAGTGAGGTTTCCGCAGAAGATGCGTCTACGTCACTTAATGAGATCGGGTCTGTTGCTAAGGCTGATCCCAACACAAGTGAGAAACCCGTAGATGTATCGACTGTAAATGTTCATAACGAAATCTCAAGGGTTGTTCAAGAGGATCAAGGTAGGAACCGTTCATGCCGAACGGAATCGCACTATGATACCAAAAGACCAACCCGTCACTATAAATACCATCCCGTTCCAAATATCGAGATTACCAGAGAAAGAGACAAAAGTACTGCCAAAAAACAATCGGCTTCTTGACAGCGTACGCAATGCAGGTTTTCCATTTCTCGTTTTTCGTTCTGATGGCAACCTTAGTCAGTTTAAATGCAAGGGGCCTCTCGGGTAGTTGGCAGACTGCTTTCAATATTTTTCGAAGAGCTCGTTTTGACATCATTTGTTTACAACAGACCCACTGGACTGCTGAGATTGAAATGGAAATTAAGCGTGATTCGGATGATGAGATCTTTGTAAGCCATGGTACAAATTTGTTGCTATACTGATTAGTTCGCGCCTTGACTACAATGTTAAGCAAACTCGTACTGACAGTGATGGACATGTTTTGAATATTTTGCTGGACATAGAGGATCAAACTTTAGTTATTATTTTATTTTATTTTATCAGAAACCCATGAGGGTTGAAACGTGTAACGGCCTAGCCTCCGAAGAAAAATAATCAGCCGCCCGCTCTCCGATTTTTTTTTTTCGGAGAGCGGGCGGCTGTACACAGGCTAGTAACGGCCCCTTGTGTGCTGGGAAACAAGCTTCTGAATATTCAATTTGCTAAGTACCATATTTGGAACAACAAGAGCGAGGGGTTTCCAAATATGGTACTTAGCACTGAAACATTCAACCAATTAGTTCGCACTGAATATTCGGAAGCTGTGAACGCGCGTTACACGTTTCAACCCTTATGGGTTTCTGATTTTATTTAATCAATTTGCCAACAAAGGCAGGTGACAACATAATACAACATTAAGTCCACTACAAGGTGTATCACCCAACCCAACCCACACAATGAACATAAAAACTAATTACACCAATCTCTACCCGCTGATAATTTCTACGAAAAAAAATTAACAAGAACATCTAACTAAATTATTAATCCTACGAAATTTACAGCAGACAAGTTTGAAAGTACGAGCGTCATCAGCATCGAATACAACACGTAATCTAGTGAAATAGAATGTTTTTAACTTATTCTTAAAAAACATTAACATTAGATTCAGATTTTAGATCAGAATGTAAAACATTCCATAAATTTAATATTCTTACAAAAAACTAATCTCTAAAAATAGTTGTCTTAGCATAAACATTGCTAAGGACAATCCTAGAGGCACCGCGGCGCGAGCTCCCTGTATAAAAGGAAACGTAATTATCAATGCAAATATTTATATACCCTAGTTTGCATTTAAAAAAGAACAATATGTCTAGATATTCAAGCCAGTAATTAACAGGTAATAAGTTATGGCTAGTAAGTCTGTCTTTGTAAGATAATTTATGGTTCTCGCATATAAAGCGTGAAGCACGTCTTTGGACTTTCCCAACCTCCATCATCAGCATTGATGTTTGAGGGCCCATACTTGAGAACAATGACAAAGCTGAGAACGTACCAAGGAAATGTACAGCAGTTTAAGTGTATCTTTATTGATTATTCCGGCACAGTTCCTCTTATAAAACCAAGCATAGGGTTTGCTTTAGCAGTCCGACGTTAGGTCCTTGGTAACCGTGACACTCGGATCTTTCACAGATGAGACTACTTTAAGGCTGGTGCCGTCAAGAGAATAAGAGTGCACTGGGATGATTCGCTTTCTTGAAACCCTAAGGTTCTCACATTTAGACGGCTGAAAATTCATCTCATGCATTAGCCAAGGACCGGCATAGGAGGTTATCTAAATCACCTTGAAAAATATCAAAGTCTGCATGCGATTGATTCAATACATTTATAGCACTTTGAATCATCAGCAAACATTGATCCGGTTGTAACATTTGGCATATCATTGACATATATGAGAAATAAGATCGGTCCTAGAAAAGACCCCTGAGGAACTCCGGATTTGACATCTTTCCAAGCGGAGCATAGTCCAGTGATAACAACACGCTGAAGACGGCCATGAAGATAACTTTTAAACCACTTTACAGAATAACATACGGGCTAACCCGAACATACGTGGTTTACGTCCGCCAGTCTCGGAGGCTGAAGTTAAGTTGTCTCAATTTACGCATGTCACTAGGGTACTTTGTTGTTGACGGATGATCAGTCCATCTATGAATCATTTCGCACTTTTGGACTTTATGAATCATTTCGCACTTTTGGACTTTATGAACGTGCTTCGAGGGCGAAAATCAATCAAAGTAAATGTAAAGGAACGGTTTAATGACCACATTCCGGAGAAAATTCTTGGACAGTTTATCGGGAATATTGACTGCTCTCGGACAAACTGGGAATCAATCAATCTTTATTTATACACGGTTTTAAAAAAATTCATCAGGCATGAAAAATGTAAATGTAAATTCAACTAAATTAAATTAAATTAAACTACAGTATTAAAATTATTCAATTAAGTATATGCAAAGCAAAAATCCTGTTTTCCATGAATGCCGTGTCTTACTTGCTATTATAATAACTGTGTAAAAGAGACTTAAAATTACGTAGAGATTCTGCTTGCCTTAATATTTCAGGAAGACTCTTCCACAGAACAGCACCACTGTAGCGAAAACTATTACGGAGATAATTTGTGCGTGGCTGTGGAATAGTTAACTTGTTTACAGAACCTCGAAAAATGTATGAAGTAGTGTGAGACCGAGCAATAAATTTCGAACTTAGGTACTCAGGAGCAAGGCCATTAAGAGATTTAAAAACCATTAAGGCTTTTTGGATATCACGCTGAGTACTAAGATCTTTCCAGTTTAAATTTTGGAATAGGTGCGATGCATCTGCATCATAGCTTTAGAAAGTTAGAGCTCGCGCTGCGCGATTTTGGAGTTTTTGAAGTTTGTCTGCTAGTTTTACGCCACAGCTTCCCCAAACAACATTGCAATAGTCAAAATGCGGCTGAATCAAGGCTTTGTAGATAAGATGGAGTGTTGCTGGGGGAACAAATTGTCTAACTCTTCTGATAGCTGCAATACCAGAGGCAACTTTTTTAGCCAACCTTTCGAAGATACAAGATACAAAAATCGAAGAGACAAAAGATCGAAGATACAAAAACTCAATAATATGTTCGGCGCCATAGGGACATTAGTTTTAAGGGGTAAAGCTTTTGTGATAAATGGGCTTTTAACGACGGTCTACTTTGTGGTATAATGCTGCGTCGCTATCTCTACCATCTTGGGCAGTGACGCGGATAAAGCATGCCGTGTACCGTTTCTTTTGGAATGACAAGCACCCGTTAGTCAATAGGGGTATTTTATCCCTTTCTTTGAAAGAAGGTGGTTTCAATGTGGCTCGGCTCGAGCTCAAGATTAAGGCTCTTAGACTCTATACACTGCGTAGACTACTCACTGGAGAAGAAGCTCATTGGAAGCATTTTACGTCCCATTTTGTACGTGTCTCAGGTATGCACCTTGGTAATTGACCCTTGCTACGGACTTTGCGCACGTGAAATCGACTGTAACGTTCCTGCTTTTTACAGGGAGATTCTTTGTGCTTGGATCAAACACAAGTGTTATTATATGAACGCACGGACAGTGTCCCTGATTCGTTGTCGGATATTTTCGAGCATAGTTATTAGAGGGAAATGGTAATGAAACCCGATAAATTTCTTTGTTGTAGGTTTTTGTTCTCTTTTTTGGCCTTGACCGTGCACAAACCACAATAGTTGTTTACTCCATACTGAGGAACTAACCAATAGAAACGTGTTGGTTACGTAATTCATGCATAGTGTATGAGCGCAAAACAAAAGATTGTGCACGGTCGTGGACTTTCCAACCTAAATCTTGGCATCTTTGTTTGCTTCTTTGATGTTTGCCGAGCTTCCAAACCATTCCCCTCTTATTAATTATGTTTCGAGGAACCACTTTCTAAGAACAAGCTTATCAATGTTAATAACAAGCCTCTCTTTTTCAGAATCTGGATTTTCTGCGGCCTCTTTCGTGCTAAAGATATTTGCTATGAAGCTGTTCCGGGCTTTCACCCTGTCGGGGCTGTCCATGAGATTCTTATGGACCATGAATCTTGTAGAGATCGTACTTTTAATCAGACTGCACGTGAGCAAAGTGAAGTTCTCGGAGCCATTCCTGCGAAGTGGAAGTTGAAAGTAGTCAACGGTGACTCTGTGTCTCCATCTACTGCACAGCCAAGTGTTTTTCCATCTTACCATCTGCACTTGACAAACCTGCCACAAGTATTCTCGATTGCAAAACTCGCCATTTCTACCGGCATTTTCATAAAAGTGAGCAAATTTCGACACCTGGGCTTGATTACTGGCGTAGTAAGTTTCAGCCTCAGGCACCTTTTAACTCGTCGTTATGGAATACTTTCTACTCGCCTCTGGTCACTAATAAGCACGGGGACTTAAATTGGAAGGTTGCCCATAAAGCGTTGCGAACGGCCTTGCTACTGAGTAGAATGGGTGCCACGTTCTATGCATCGGAAAATTGTCATCGCTGTGGCGTCATGGAAACAATTGAGCATGAGTTGGTTGAGTGTCCTGTGGTACGCCATTTTTGGAACCAGGTGCAAGTCTTTGTTAATAACATCACTGGAAGCAGTTTAAGTCTTACCACCAGAAGAAAGTTCTTGGGATGGATTCCCGAAGAGGATTTTAAAGTATCAAAGAGTGTGGTTAATCTAATTAACTGGACCTTAACGATTGCTCGTTTTTCAATTCATAAGGAAAGGATGCGATTAATTTCAGAGTTAACAAGGAGCCTTACGTATACCCCCATACTTTCAATTTTACGAGCTATTGTTAAGTTGACTATGGGCTTTCACTTTTAGGTCTATGTGTCCAAAGGAAAGCAATATTTGTTTTCTGGAGTTTGGTGCGTTGGATATGCGTTTGCAAAATTAGAGAACAATGCCTTAGTATATATTTACGATGTAAAGTTTATCATGATTATGCTTGTAACTATTATTTCATTAATGTATGTAATTCTTTTTACTCGTAAATAAACAGCTCCTTCTGAGCCTTTTAGACAAAAAAGTCACAAATGGTTCAGGGGTGGATTAATCTTTCCCTCTCAGGATCGACAGTAGCACGGGTGACCTCAAACAGAGTTTTTGCTTTATTATTATTATTATTATTTTTGTACTATCTCACAAATACGCATGCGTTCTGTATGTACTATTTTTCTTTTTTTTTCCCTTTTTTTTTCATCTGCTAGTTCGCCTGATCTCTTGTATGATCTTTGCCACATAAGACAATTGACTATGTAAACCTTAATCTGAGCTTTGCTCCTTGAATTAAATTGTGTAACTAATTAAACGAAAGAACTTGGAATGTCGTAGGAAACAAATCTTTTAACCACCACCTCAATTCTCAAGTCTGTGCGTTACATCGTTTCTGACTTATTTGTCGAAGCGTTTCACACAATGTTTGGTGTTAAGGGGTGGGATGACGAATCGCGTCGATCGTAAGAGGTACTGGTGTTCGTCTGTGGGTTTGCTGTTAAATCTTTTTGTATATTACGCTCAAGGCCATTTCAAGGCAGGAAACTTTGCAATCATGATACTTTTCCAGGTCTTGAAAATCTCTGGAAAGAGTGGATTTCTAATTGTAGGCTCACAATCAGGTTTCAGGGCCCGGAAAGTTACCTAGAAAAGGGCCCAGAAGGGCCTGCCCTTTTTACTGACCAAAATAATCGAAGGCTCTTGTGACGAAAAATTGGAGGCAAATTTGAAAGTCACGCATGCGTTCTTATATGGTTGTCAGGACGCTGGTTTGAACCCGCAAACTTAATTACTACTAACGGTTTCACACAAACATGATAATTTAGCCAAAGTATCAATGATTTCGACCGAAATTTCATCCATACGGGATAGGGTAGTCTTTGCAGCCTTCAGATATGGCAGAACGAAAATTTACTACGCTCAGAAAACGGTTGGACCAGCTTGGTTACCGACAACCTCTTGGAATCGAATCGGTTCCTTTGGTGGAGAAGATATTCAGCGATCTTGTTCATACTACGGAAAGCTTAAAAAATCTTAAATTGCAAGTTGGTCGACAGGAAAAGGAAAAGACAGTATACGAGGATAATGTTGAACCGTACAGAAGCGATAATGCAAAGCTTGTCAAGGAAAATAACGAGCTTCATCTGCAGCTAATAAAACTACGTGAAGAAACTGACCAAGTTATAAGGGACCTCAAGACCAGCGTTCGAAAGCTAGAGCACGAGAATGCAGACCTAAAATTTTTAAATACTCAATACGTACATAAAGTTAAGGCCTTGGAGAAGGAAAACAAAACAAAAACTGACAGGATACAAGATCTGCAGGAAAGGAATTTGCATGCGGTCGTGGAAACTCCAGGCGGGCGAAGAAAACAGATACCACTTCGTCGACAACGTATGGACATTGAAAGCGTGGTTTCTCCAGCTCGTGATTTCCCAGGCGAAAAAGAAGATTTACAGGATCCGTATGTGGCTGATTTATTAAGTGTGGCTGATACAAGAATAGAAGAACTACAAGATCAACTGTCTCATCTTGAAGATGAAAAGTCGAGTACAGAGAGGCGAAACAAAAGTCTACGAAAGCAGGTATTAATTTAAAAATGACAATTGTTTTTCAACTTCCGGTATCTCATTGAAATGACTAGATTTTCACGAAATTTAAAATTCCCCATCTTTTGCAAAACGAAAACCTGTTTCTTACGTATTTATATAATTATTTTTGCAGTTACTTATAGCAGGTTAATAAAGCTATTTTTTAGGCGGAGACGCTTTTTGGCACAAAATTTAATGTTACTTGTACAACGCCAAAATATGTTAATAATTTCAGAACATTTCATTTTTTGAAGCGTGGAATAATTCACATTGTGTTAAAGCTTTCAATTCCACATATGGATGTCACCATATTTGTTGATTTGATAAGTAAACATCACAAAAGCTTTTAATTAAGAATTCCTTGCCTTTCCTCAATCTTCACACAATCTTTCTCAGATAAAAAGCTGCAATGCTTTCAGCTTAACTTGGAATCTTTACATTCTTTTTAGCTTTTGCCACCCCATTCCCAAAATTAAGAATTTAAAATTTTCATTATCTTTCCCCCTAAAGGCAAATATTAAACTTGCTTCTGGGTGAGCTATTAGTAGTATTTGTTCAAGAAATGTGGTTTTCAATAATTTTTGAGAGAAAGACAAAGATAACTGAAACTGGCTTAATTTTTATTCATATTTAAGCAGATAGTGCGTACACATGAATATCTATCAAGCACATTTGAATTTGCGGGTGACTTCCACCTGTCATCTTCTGCGAATATATGAATCATCATCTCAAAGATCATAACAGATAGTAATTTATTCTTTTATTTTTTTGTATGTTATTTATTTGGAATAATACCAGTGATGCATTCAACAAAATTGAAGAGGGTAGTAAAGATCACTAATTTGAAAGTGACATCTTTGAGAAAAAAGGTGATTCATCCTCACTTTTAATTAATTAATTCTGGGCTCTTGAAAAAATGACTCGGGCTATTAACTTTGAATGTTGAAAGCCAGAAGGGCTCCGGAAAAAACTTCCTGGGCAGCAGCCTTGCTAAGGAGTCTCAGAAGGACCATGACCTGAACTTTTATCTGCAATTGGTCTTTGTTTTGAAAAATAAGGATCGAAAAATATGATTGGTGCTTTCTGAAGGAATTTTTTTTTTTTCTTGGAAGTGCCAAAAGATTTTAAACGATCTGGCCCCCAGTGTTTCTGTTGTTTGTATGCGTGAATCCTGGTCAGCTGTTATCTATCCCTCCATTTGTCATTGAGGTTGTCCTAGATGTTTTCTGATGTGCAGCTATTTGTATTCCCTTGTTTACCAGCCAATAATGAAGGACTGGTTGTCACCAGCTGAGCGGATGGCTGACAGTTGGTTGAGCATTGGGCTACTGTGCGGGAGGTTGTGGGATCAAAAACTGCAGCTGGAGCAACACTCAGGGTCTTTAAATAACTAAGGAGAAAGTGCTACCTTTGTAATGACAACTGCAAATGGTTGGACTCTCTAGTCTTCTCAGATAAGAACGAAAAACTGTGGGCCACATATCACAGCCCTTCAATGTTCATAACCTTGTGGGATGTAAAATAACCCCACACACTATTCGCAAACCGTAGGGCACAGATTTCCCAGCGTTGTGGTCCTTCCTCTGTGGTATATCATGGTTGGAAGGGTAAAATAGAATGCTCTGAAACATTAGCTACACCACACTAATCTAAAATCTGAAGGTAAAGAAAGAGATAGATGATGATATGACACTTTGCTTGTTGTATATAAATATTGTCCCCTCCCTCGCCCTCCATCTCCCATCCTATCTTGTTAAATTTATTGATTACTGTGTCAATTGCTTTGCATATCTCCTACCAGGGAAGAGGGGATGATCTGTCTAATAATCTTTGATGATCTTCCCAACTTTCATTTCATACCTCCTTAACTCTCTAATCAATCGTTTCTGGCTGCACTGACCCTTAGGACATGGTCACTTAAGCTCCCAAGCTCATTGTTCTTGAGTTTGATTTACAACAAATAATGACTTGTTCAAATTCCAAAGTTGTGAAAGAAGCTGGCGTCTGTACTCCTTGTAGCCTGCATATTTGTGGCCCAGTGGTTAGGGCGCTTGCCTTGAGCTCTGGATACCTGCATTCAAGAAGACCTGCTCTGACCAATCGCTGAGTTTGTTCCTGGTAGTCTGTGGCTCTGAACTTCCCAGCTGCACTTGTAAATAGCCAACTGATTCGCAAGAAAATATCCATTTCTTTTTAATTTTTGATTTGTGAGGTAGAGGTTCAGTGGGAAAAAAATGCTTTTTTTCTTGGATTAAAAAAAAGGATTAAATGTGAGTCCTGTTATTATTATTCCACTAAACATCAACTCTAATGTTTTCTTCTTGCACAATTCAAAGCCAGCTTAACCTATCAATTTTTGGCAAAACTTGCTCACAATTCAGGTAGAAGCCCGAGACAAAGAAATTGAGAGACTAAACAGGCTACTGGATGGTGGTCGGCCGGTTGATGCAGTCCTCAGGGAAGGCAAGAAAGACAGTGGTGAAAGAGTTATTGCACACCTCAATGTTCAGGTAAGCCCTTCTTGACCCTAGTAAATAAAACTGTTAGAGCAATCCATGCTCATAATGAAAGTTCTAACAAGGCAGTTTAAAACAGATCTAAAGTAAAAACGTTAAAACTAAATTTTGGACTGCCTTCTGCGGTCTTCTTCAGGGGAATATACTCCGAAAGTCACTGAATGCAAATATATAGCAAAAGACATCATTGTTCATTGCTCCTAAGGGAGGAAACCAGTGATGCGTAAAACCCTTGGGAAGGGTGCTTTTTCATTAACAGAGTTTCTGTCCAGGAATGAATGTAACGACTCTAGAAAAAGCATTTTGGAACAGGCATGAAAACCAAGGACAACCTTCTTGTTCCTATATGATGCAAAGTAAAACATAAATCATGTTCATTCATCTATCTAAATTAATGTACTACGGAAGAAACCAAGGAACTTAACACAAATCCTTGTACTCATTCATTTATTCGTTCATCCTGGCTTACAGCAAAAACATAATTAAAATCCCATTTATCTATTTTATTTAAATTAAAAGCTTCAAAGAAGATCAGAAGTAATCCCCTTTGTAACACAGTACATGAGGGAATAATATCGCAAAAAGAAAGTAGCCAGGCTACAAAGGGTGCACTTTCTTTTATGGTTTAAATTTACAATGTGGGAAAAACTGTTATAATAGAAACCTAAAGAAACGTTGCACAATCCCTTTTGTTTTGAACCTTGGCTTATTGGAGAAACCTAATACAACAAGGAAAGGGATTGAGTTTTGGAGAGGGGAAGGGGTGTGGTATGTATAGCATTGTTGCTGCCTCAAGATACTTTGAACTCGTATCTGATTAGCTTGGGGTTATGTGCCTGATCGAGAGAGTTGAGCTAGATGTGCGTGTCCACACACAATGAAGTGACAGACATGGTAGCCCTTAACAAAAGTCTACTACCTGGCATGCTAATGAAGCAGTCAGTGGAATGCTACCAATCTAATATACTTCCCTGTAGAAGAGACAGGCAGGAGCAAAAATGGTGTAAAGAAGCAGCATGTACATGTATGCCCCCGCACAATGCAGCGGGGAGTCCCAGAGCTCCATTGCATAACACCACTGGCCAGTATTGCCTTGGTTTAATGTTCACATTTAGCCGTGACATTTTCTGAAGTGTTTCAATAGACTACTACTTTATTGTTCAGTTAATCTAAAACTCTGTTTCCCTCAATTAACTCTTTGATTATAGGTTGATTATCTACAACAAGCCAATCATGATTTAGAAAAACAATTAAAGGACACAATAGATCAGCATGTTGATGCCAACAAGCGAGCAAATGAGCTTGAAGCCAAAAATGCAGAACTTCTCCTTGAGCTCAAAGACATCGGCAGGTTGTCAAAACGAATCGAGGAAGATAAAGAGAGAGATGTTGCTGTGATGAGATCAGAATTAGAGGAGGCCAAGGTGTGTTATATGTAAACCTGTGATTTTACTGTTTTTTCGGTTTGATGACTGCCTGAATTTTTAATCATGCAGTTTATGTTAATGTTACAAGACATTGTAAAAAGGAAAGGAAAGGAAAGGAACTTTATTTAAGTGTCTAGTTGTTCTAGCGCTGGATTGCTAATTGGGGACACTGTAAACTGAAATGAACAATGAAAGTAAATCAGGTCAAATGTCGGTTTTTGAGGAGAGGGGAAACCAGAGTACCCGGAGAAAACCTCTCGGTGCAGAGTAGAGAACCAACAAACTCAACCCACATATGACGCCGAGTCTGGGAATCGAACCCGGGCCACATTGGTGGGAGGCGAGTGCTCTCACCACTGCGCCACCCCTGCACCCAAACTGAAAAAAGGCCTCTTCACCAAAGATAGCCAGTGTAGTTATCAGTTTTATTTGATGTGCACATAAGCATGCAGTGAAGCTCTAAAATGAGTGTTGGAGGGAAACAAAATGTGGCAGCAAGAAAGTTTGTTTTTTCCCCACCACATCTTCCCAAAAAGATGTTAGTCTAATGCAGGGTTAGCAAAGCTGTATGTCACTGGTATCTGGAAGCAAGATTCGACCAAAGAAGTGGTAGTAAAGTGTTTTATTTAATTGAACTAATTTTAGAGTCAAATGCTTCATGGAATCATCTCTCGTAATGTCATCCTTTAAAGAGTCTAGATTTTGGAACTTTTTGAGGGAGAGCATGACCTCTTGACCTATTAGCCTTTTGCCTGTAGCTCTCTCTGGTGACTGTCAGTTGTCAAAAGCTGCCAGCTTCTTGCAAATACCTCAACCTTAGTTGTCTTGTCCATAATGTTCGCTTAGTAAAATATATTCTATATACAAGGCTAAAAGTTAAAAAATTAAAATATTCAAACCAAACGTTTTCGGCTGTTTGCCATCATCACCCTGATGATGGCAAACAGCCGAAAACGTTTGGTTTGAATATTTTAATTTTTTAACTTTTAGCCTTGTATATAGAATATACTTAGTTGTCTTGTAACAGCTTTCCTGCCACAATGTTTGTTTAGCCTGTTCAGCCCTCAGTTTTTGTATTTCTTAAATCCAGCTTTAAACCCTTGATCTTTCTGACAATCTTATTTGAACATGGTGTTCGGTGTCCAGAACTGTTTGACAGTGGAGCTATCAGTTGGTATATGCTGAATGTCTATTAAGGGATTGGTGCAACTGTTAAATATTTTAATTTGTTTCTCTTGTGAGAACAGGCAGTGCTTCAAAACTTAGAATACCAAGAAGGTGTCAATAGGTCAGAGATGCAAGAACTTAGAAAGGTGAGTGGTGGTTATGCTTCTAAAGTTAGTAGCATTTAGCATTGAGATTAGCATTCTTGGATAATGTTGCATGTATTTAAAACCTCGTGATAGCAGCTTAATGTAATACTATACAATAAACTTTGTTTTTTGGAAATGTAAAATAGCAATTTGATGCTTATCTTTTTATCTCTGTTGATGATAATCGTAAAAAATAGGACGAAAACATACTACAAGAAATAGCATGAATAAAAATGATGGTTTCCTGAAACAATCCTTCAGCAATTGGTTCTATTCTTAAGCAAACATATTTTTTTAAAACGTGGCTGCTAATCAACATGTGAGTTCAAACCAAGAAGAATTGGTTGTCAAGTCTTATGAAATAAGAGATAATTGAGAAAGTCCCAGGTGAAAACTCACTTTTATAACATTGTGGTCTAAGAAAGAGGACGCCGAGGGTGATTCGATCCCACAACCAACCCATGTGTCACACTTGTAGCTTTTGCCCCACTCCCAATTCCTGTTGGGTGTAAAGGGATCTGTTCTATTGCACGATAATACTGGATAGGTGTCGCATAATTAACAGAGAAAGATGGCAATCTCCTCAGTGGCAAGGAGGTCACCATTCGCCCTTGTCACACGGCGGCCATATTGTCCCGGGAGACCAAAAAAGCTTTGTTTTACCACGCCAAGCCTCACCCCCATGGTTCCACTGCGAGGCTTGGTGTGGTAAAACAAAGCTTTTTTGGTCTCTTAAGACAATATGGCCACTATGTGACAAGGGCAACATGCAAATTGCAAGCAAGCCTTACCTGGGTACCAGCCCACATTTGACTTGGTTTTAGCTATGCCTAATTACCTTTTAGCTTCAACAGATTAGTCTCAGTAACATGGGCGCAGTCGAAGATACGTTTTTAGAATAGCAACACACTTTGCGTTTTTCTTCATCTTTAGGAGCGTCAAAGGCTTATGGAGGAAAATGAACGCCTGGCAGTGTTGGTTGATAATGCAGAACATGATGTGAGACATGTCACAGAATTACTGGACAAATCAGACAAAGAGAGGAAACGCATATCAGACAGAAATGCACAGCTTACTGTCAATGGTATGCAGGGGTTTACTAGTGTTAAAAGGTGTAATTATGTAACAGTCTTAGGGTTCAAAACTAACAGTTTTCTGGTTGTCCCGGCCCCTCAAGCAAAATTAAACTTGGGCAGCCAAAATGTGTTGAGTTGTTTCACAAAGGGTTACCTGATCTTCCATGTCATTGAATGATAAATGTATTACAGCCTTTGTTGTCTTAAATGCATTTTTTAACTGTATTTGTTCATTTTCTTGTGAAAATCAAACGTGCTTGCCTTGCTATTTGATTCTGAACATGTGGTCTTAAGTTAAACAATTATATTCATTTCCACTTCCGTAATTGACAAAGCGACCGTTAATTGCGAAT
>JALIRR010002181.1:42500-59238 GCA_023091755.1 Montipora sp. Colony 1 RG-2022
TTCTAGCCATTGGCTAATCTTGACTGCACGTCACTTAGTTAAAACCCGTTGTTCTCTCGTTTTGAACCAACGTACTCGCAATGAAGCGATCTAGTTTTCGATTTTTACTCGGGGTTACTCGGAAGAAGTCCACGTGTTGCTTTGCAGGAGTCGAACTTACAACCTTCCGGTTACTACTTCGGATGCTCCACCATTGAACTATATGCGACTCGTGGAAGGAAGGCCATTAAACTAGATTCATAACCTCTTGCTAACCGAGCGCGCGGGCCGCACTGGGGATTAGAGAATGTTAGGGATTTTGATTACTGCGCATCCGTACTGCGCAGCCCGCCGTGCTCAACTCGTCCCGGCAATTTGGTCTGCTTCGACTTTACATCAAAAAGTCGTAGCGGAAAGTACGAGTTTGTCAAGAGGAAATTGCCTTTGCCTTTCGCCTTTTACTGTAAAGGACTTCCACTAGAAAAAGTGGAAACACCAGTAACTCATTCAAAACTGGCGCCGAAATGAGATCTTCATCTCATAATAGTATTTTTCGCAAACTGGAACTCATATTAGCCGCTTGCCTAAATACCTAGAGCACGACTTCGAAAACGAGTACAAGTTGTAATTCTTGTACTTGGACTCGTTGCCGATGCTTGTAACATTCTCTAATAGGCTGATTTAGCAACAGAACCGGAACGTCAGTGGCGACGGCGCGCGCAGAAAAAACACCAATGAGAATTCAGAATAGAGTAGACTCCACTCTTTTCTTCTCTATTCTAAATTTTCATTGGTAGTTTTGCTGCGCGCGACGTCGCCACTGACGTCCCCGTTCTGTTGCTAAATCAGCCTAATATTGGCCCGAGGTGGTGGCAGTAACGACCGAGTGCGGCGACGCCCGTACAAACACGAACGAGGGCTACTATTCCCCAGTACGGTCCCGAGAAAATGAGGTTAGTAAGTTGTTTATTGCATGGCATCGTTTCTTTGAGCCATCGGACACTTCTCCGCTTGGTGAGTGTTCGTAATCTTCGTCTTCCATCAGCGAACTTTGAGCGGTAACCTTTTACATGTTAAACTAAATTTCGCTTTCTAAAAAAATAAAAAATTAAAAAATTAAATTCCGCTTTTTAAAAACTTTTTGTGTTTCGCTCAACTAGAATTTCCCAGGAGAGAGAAAGCGGATAGTTTCCATGATAATGGTCCGTACTGTAGAATCTCGACCAAAAACCAGGCAATAAAAGTGCTCCATATAGCCTGAAAATTACTTGACATATACTAATGTGACATACATGTACTTGTAGTTTTTGATCGTTGAAATGCGGTCTTATTTACTCTTTTTTTATTAAATCACAGATCCGCTGGAGCTTTTTAGTTTTTTTTTATCTTTGTGATATTGATTAGAGGAAATTGAGAAAAGGAATGCGGAGCATAATATGGAAGCTGCAGAGATAAAAGCAACGGTGAAATCCCTGGACCGCGAGCGAGATGATTTACAACAACAGGTGGACGAGAAAACGGAGGAAATTATGAATCTGGAGGCCAAAAGAATACATCTGGTAAGGTTTTGTATGTACACACTGGGGAACATTTGATGTCGATATTGGTATCGGTGGTGTTATCGATACGGATGTATCGCAACGATAGTAGTGCAGGGCTCGTGCCTCCTCGGCGCCTTTGCTTTTTTATTTTAGTATCAGTATGGGGCTGTTTGAGTGAGAAAATTCGCCCCGATGCGAGTACCATACTGGGATGAGTACTCAGTTGATTTCATATCGTGTTTACATGATGCCTATGTGATTTCAAATCTTGTTTACATGAAGTCACACTTGACACTAGTTAAATACGTGTGTGAATGGATTAATGAAATTTACGCATGCACTGCTCCCTCCAGTCCACCGACAGGCCTATTTCGTACCGAAATGAAATTCTCGCCGCGGTACAGAATACCGAGGTGACGGTATGACATTTTCTGGTGGTATCATGTAAACGAATGCATATTCGTCAAAATTATTCGTTTACATACAGTAGCAAACCAGAACCTTTGCCGGCTGCAAGAAGTAAAACGAAACCATTTCAGTCGAAAAAGGAAAAGCGAAAGCCGAGGTTTCTTATTGAATTTTTTTTTGTCTGCGTCGTTGACGGCTTTCTCTTGTGGTTTAAGTAAAACCTCGTCTCCTGTTGGATGTGGTTAAATCCCTGGAATACCCCAGGCATTACACTTTGAGATGAGTCAAACCTGGCATTGCGGCCATGAACCGCACTGGGACCCCACCTCAACGCAACAAACGACGAAAAGTTTCCGATCGTTAAACTTTTCCCTTGATAGTGGATTTTTGTGCGTGTCGTCAGAAGGTAAACAGACTGTTTGCAAATAAGTTGAACAATGCTGCTTTCAATTTCCGGTAGGCTTGTTATTTACATTTGTTTCAAAGGACGCCGTTTTTTTTTAAAGCTGGTGCAGAATCTTTAGTTGTAGCGGAGTATTCATGCTCTTATCTTCATTGTGTGATCTGTAAGAAATTTGAATTTAATCATCATCAGTTTAGGATACAAAATAAGTGTAAGAAATATTTCGATTGCAAGCTAGATTTCACCGCTGATTTGAAAAAGTAATTCCCTAGTGGAATAATTCGTTGAAGCTGCAATCAAATCTTGGGCGCTTGTTTGTTTCCCTGTTCTTAACAAGAATGGCTTGGCTTGGTGCGTTTCACTCGCTGAATTATCTCAGAACGTACATTGACGGTGATGAGGTGAGAAAGTGATCTATGACATCGTAACTTATGGCATGCTTTTGTTTGCGTGATATAGTGGTGTCTCGATTGATCTCAGCAACAATTATTGAGAGCTATTGAAGTCTATACCGCTCGCATTTTGATGGTAGTGCTCTGTTTTAGAGCTTTTGCCAGTAGATTATATGTCTATTTGCTGATATGAGATCCATTACTCAGTCGTCAATCCAAAGTTTTTCGGTACATGACTAGAATTTTAAATGAATGTTTATGTAAATTGGCAGAGGACCTTGTGACATTTTTGTAGAAAAAAAAACTTGCTTTTAGTGGGCAATATAGGTCAATGTTATTTGTTTCTTTAACAATCGTTCTCCATTTCGGGTTTTGTGTTCGATAAGTATGCAGCCGAGAGTCACTGCGCAGCTATTAACGTGATTTGCAAAGAGTCGTTCAGATCGTATCGTCGAAACAAGCTAATGGGTTTTTCGTCGGGAACACTTCGCCTAATATTCTGTATTTTACACCAGGATTGTCGGCATTTTGATTTCTTTGCGCAAGTTTTCACTTTAGACGGGGAAGGCCGTTCTCTTATCGCTAAGGCTACCTTCATCATCAGTGTTGCATTTATTCTGAAAGTTGTGTTAAAGTTTGAAAGAAGATCCCGTCCATCTCCTTTCCAGGGTCATTCAAACGAGGTTAATAAGCCTTTTCATGAACGTTACCTTTTCTTGTGGTTAGGAGTCATCCTTCTTCCTAGGGGACGGAACATCCTGGGAATGAGTTTGGCGATGCCCTCTTTCAAAAAGGTCGGCAGTAGATTCCATCCGCCAAAACCACCCTGGCAGAGAGAGAGAGACTGGGGTTGAATTCAAACACACTTCGTGACGCCTTGTACATAGTAGTACTTCGTGTCAAGCCAACTTCACATTAACATTTAGAATATCTATACAGAAAGTATCCCAAACATTCATAAAAGCTAACCGTAGGCCTAATTAGGACTAAAGAATAGTTTCTAGGCCTAAGTTTAGCTTAGCAAATTTCCTTGTGCTTATGCTGCGTTTCTTTTCCACACGACACAAGCGTACGCAAGCATACAGCTGTTTCGAGAAAGGTTGTCCAAAAGAAGCGTAAGAGCGTTCGCGATGTCCAATGCTGAAAGGTAGTATGGGACAGTATTCAATATGTTGTGAACGCCCAGAATCGAAGATGCCGCGACCGGACAGTGAAGACCTACTATGGCGAGCTATTTGGATGAAAGAGTTCTTAGGATATAGCGTTGATGAAGTGGCAGTACGCGCAGACTTATGTTGAAGCTCTCTCCCACTATCACGATACCAAAGCACGTCCAAAAACAAAAGGGTTCGTTAGGAAAAACGATGGCTCTGCACGTGCGCCACGATTTTTTGTACATTTCTTAAACTTTCTCTGCAAAACATGACATAAAATAAGCAAGGTCAAGGTCTTCAGAATCTTGCTCTCTTTGTGAATCCTAACCGTTTAACTTGTTACTAATTCATTGCCTGGATCATTTGACTGAATTTTGAAACTCACTCATATCTCAACGTCAGTAACACAGTATGAGCATGCATTTCTAGGTGACGTTTTCGATAGCATTGCCGTCATGTTTTCGTTGACTTAAACTGACAGTTTACCATAATCCCTTTCTGCATTGTCACGTACACTTTCATGCTTCTTTTGGACAACCTTTCTCGAAACAGCTGTAAGCGCAAACACAAGGAAAAGGAAAAAGTTTGATCGTTGTGTTTATGCTTGCTTGCTTGCGTAGAGAAGCCTAACAAAATCAGGACTTCAACCGGGTTTGAACCCGTGACCTCGCGATACCGGTGCGACGCTCTAAGCAACTGAGCTATGAAGCCATTGATGTTGGGAGCTGGTCATTTGTGGGTTCTAATTTTCGTTCATTGGAACTTAAAATGTTGCTCATCGTATACTTTATTTTGAGAAGTGACGCGAAAGGAAGTTAGGTATCGGGTATCCCCAGCTATCTATCTATAGTTTCGAGACGCGATATTTTTGAGACCTTTTCAAAAATATAGAATGCAAAGGCTTTTTGAGCCAATGCCCGTAACAAATTGTCTTTGAGACGGGAATTTTGCCGACTATTGTGTGACCCATTGTCCACAGACGTGCCTATACTGCGGACGATTCAAATCTTTTTCTGCATAATTGAGTTCAAAAGAAAAGGTCCTACAGTACTAGAGAGGTATAGTAACGTATAAAGCACAAAGTATAAGCAGCATATTTTTCCTTTCAGGAAAAGGCAGAGAGCGAGCTTAAGATGAACATGGAGGATGTTGAAGCACGACTTAGGTATTGTATTGTTTTTGTCACGTTTGGGAAAAAATTATTCCCTTTGGTGCAGTAAATGTCCAATAGATCGCACTTTGGGATAGGTCCTCCACAATCTTTCACCACTTCATTAAAGACACAAGGTAATTTAGGCGAATAAAAGTGATCTACTAATTGGATGGACTGTAAATCAAATTCAGATTGCGGTAGATCAAGCCAAATCTAAGTAAATGATATAGTTTTTAATGAGAGGGAAAACCGGATTACCCGGAGCAAAAGCTCTTGGAGCCGAGTAGAGAATCAACAAACTCAACCCATGTATGACGTCGAGTCTGGGAGTCAAAACCGGGCCTCATTGGAGAAAAGTGAGTCGGCTCACCTCTGCACCAATTCTGCTCCTCAAGTGGTACGAATGGACGATTAACTAGCTTTTTTTGGTTGGTTTTAATAGTTAAAATGGGGTTAGTTTCCAAAGAACCTTTGGTGCTACGTCCGCGAGGAATGAAACGCGAAGAATTTGGTTTTAAGCAAACGAGATGAAAGAAGGAAATTAACCACCGCGAGAAAGATCTGCGAGCTGACGTTCCGAGTGTTAAGCCTGGTTCTTCGCTTGCGACGCAAGTACAAGCGGAAGCATAAGTAGCTTATGCTAAGTGAAAACCGTGAAACGTCGACATTAGCATCAAAATTAACCACGGCGTCCGCCATTTTGTTTAAATGCTCAGACGCAGGGAATCTGGAACGAGTGCTTTAATTGGAGAGTCACGGCCAGACGTAGCAGATTTCCTTGTGCTTATGCTGTTTTTGTTTTCACACAACACAAGCGAGGGCAAGCACAAGGAAAAGGAAAATTTTTTATCCTTTTGCTTTTGCTTTTGCTTATGCTAGCGTCACCCCGTTTTGACGGTGAAATAACAGCGCTTGTGCGTGCGTCGCTAGTGAAAACCAGGCTTTAGCCTTTTCGTCGTGGCGAATCAGGAAATTCAGTGTGAGTTGTAAGTGGTTTATAGTAGCTGGAGGGGCTTTGCTATTGATGGAAGCATGGCGGCATGAATACTCGAATAATGCACTTGTGACAGTGGTTTCGAAATGAACTAACTGTTCACATCTTTGTCATGTCCAGCCACACATTAGAACAAGGGAGTCTAAAGGACAGAGAAATAAAGAGTTTGAGGCGACAGTTAGATTCCAGAGATGACGAGTTAGCTGAAATGACCCGAGGCAGAGAAGTGGCTTTGAAAGAAAACAGGCGTCTTCAAACAGATTTGAACACTATGACCGAGGAACACCAAGTATGTTGAAGAAGCTTGCATTCCAAATTGGCTCACGTTCGTACCTTTTTCTTGTTATGAAATTGAATTTGCAAAATGTCATGTTGAGATACTTGCACAATCTCTCCTGTATGCTTTCTGAAAGAATTTAGTTAATTTACTGTATTTGCACGGTTTTCAGACTAAGCATTCTTCTCAAATGGTAAGCATTTCTTAGAGGGATCTGTTTATGTTCATCATTTTCTTAATGATCAGCTAAGAATCAGCAATGAATATCGAAAAGTCGACTCAGCTAATTACATCTGGCTATGGTGTTGTGCTCCTCCGGACATCAAACATGGACCGTATAGCGGCTGCCAGAGGCGTCTTATGTAACTATACTTTCGGCCCGATGTCGCGAGCCACTTATTAGCCCTCAAAATTAAGTAATTTATGATAAATATTGACGGTGCGCATTTAGCTATCTCTGAAAACTTGAGCCCGATAACACGGATAATCTAAGAAACCTGTTGCTTCGGAAATTTAAAATTCTAAAAAGATTATTTGTGTTCATAGGCGCTTTTGTCACCGAATTATTATCAGTTTTTAAACGCTTAAACTTGGAAAGATGAACAGGTTTGACAAGTGCGTTTAACGTTTAAAACCAATTAATTTGTTCATAGGACAAGACCTTTCACAAGTTAGTTCGAATGTTAAAGCGATGAACTCTAAGCAATGACGTTGGTAGAGTTTCATACACTTGTGGGTGGCACGTCCTGTACCATCAAACGTTTTGGCCCCATTTTTTCAAACGATGGATAGCGCTATCCGCCGGATAAATCACTATCCAGTGGATAGGTCATAGCGAAAACAATTGCGCTAACCACTGGATAGTGATTTATCCTGTGGATCGCGTTATCCACGTTTTGAACTACTGGGACCTGCTGTTTGGTTAATTTTTTTTAATTATTCCTTTCCTCGTAATTATGCGTATTATCTCCACAGGCAATACATCAACAGCTCCAGGAAGCTTTTGAAGAACAAGAGAGTCTTAAACTACAAACAGCGGAGTATGCCAGACAAGTTGCACGTGTTGAGGAACTCTTGGCCCAAAAGGTAAGTTTACTTCGTGTCTATTTAGTAAATAAATCCCTTCGGGCGGCTGCCGCGGCCGAGAAACGAAGCTTCGAGAGCCAATATGAAATTTTGAGGTCAATCTCTCAGCCAAGGATATTACCAGCAAGCCAGGAAGGGCGGTTTATTTATTTTATAACGCTTCCATTAATTTTCATATCGCGTAATAAAACCAGTGTTGATCTGATGGTGATGCTTCGTATTTTTTCTATGCACTTTTCAACATTTTACCAAAAAGAAAGCGTGCTCTTCTCGCTGCTAGTCGAAAACTCGAAAACAAGGCGCTTTTTTCTTACTGAAAAAGAAATTTCAACCAGGAGAGACAGATGTGCATAGTCCAAATAACAGTGTTTTCAAGTGCGGCTGGAGTTTTTCTCTTTATCAAACGGAGGGTTTATTTTATTGTTAGTAAACACAGTGTATTGAATTCTCTTCTCCTTAAAATGACTCAGTATAAAATATTTAGCAATTATTGAATGAGGCTGAGTAGGATATGAAGAATTCTGCAGGTTGAGGAGGGTGTTATCCACCAAGGCCAAAGGCCGAGGTGGATAACATCCTCCGAGATCTGCAGAATTCTTCATATTCTACGAAAGCCTACTCGCAGCCATTTTTCTGCTCAACAAAAATAACACAATCTCGTCCCCAGCTGTTTTCGGTCAACGGTTCAATAATTTGTAGCGGGCTGCACTTTTGACGTCATTGATTCAATATGACGAAATTTCTTTCCAAATTTGGTGAACAGCAGCAGGTTATGGTGAATTATGCGTGTGGTTTTAACCAATCAGAAACGGGGAATTATTTTGAATGAATAATAATTAACAATTATTCCTCGAGCCCGAATGGGCTCTGAGTCAATAGCCCACGAGGCCGACCATCTTCCGCTAGTTAAAGCTAGACTTTAATCCTTTTCTGACGCCAAAACATTACAAATATGGCGGGCGCTTTCGCTACTAGTGGGCTATAGCAAATAGCCTACTAGTAGCTCAACCAATCAGAACGCAGCATTGATAATAGACCACTAGTTGGATTTTACTAATATGTATTATATAATAACCAAATCAATGCGCGCGCTCTGATTGGTCAATCAGCTATGTTTTATTGTGCCAGTAAACTCATGGAAAAAATCTCTAGTCTGCTCATAACTTTCGTCACCTTCAAAGACGGTGCCAGCATATTTTGCTGACTTTTTTGTACTTTCCGGAGCAGCATTTGCGACCAGCTTTTTATGTCACTATCACAAGACTCCAGAAAATGAGTTTGTTTTTCTTCCTTGTAAAATGAAAACTCTTCTGCTGCCTTTTTTCCGCTGGCTTTGTTTTCTTTCAACGGAAATATCGCTTCAGCATTTTGCAGGACAATTATCCACGCACACGGGTGTTATTTAACAATAGAGACCTTTAGATGCACGCTAACGGCTAACCGCAAATTGAGGTTTGCGGTTTGGAGTTAGAAGTTATGATAGTTCGTGCATTTAGATTTATGTAAACAAGTACAAAGCTGCGGAGGCCGCCATATTGAATTTTCTCGATGCTTAGCGTTGATGTTTTAGTCAACGAAATAAATTAAACCACGGCTCTTTTGATTCTTTAGTTCACATGAAATGAAAGATAAAAAGTTGCTTTCTATATCTGCCCCGTTCATACGTGGGATAACGTTACTTCCATGCCATAAAGAACTGAGGTAAATTACCTACGTGAAAACCTATGTACCTTCCGCCCGTTGAAAACGTCAAAACTTACCCTCGAACGTGACGGCAAACGCTAGTCACGTGACTTCCAGCAGTTTGTAACGTGGATCTAAAGGTCTCTAATTATTCCATGAGCGCGCGTTGGATATGACATGGTAAATAGCCAACGAGGCGCATTATTTTTTGGTCTTCATTGATGAAAAGGCGTTTTTTAGTGTAAAAGGAAAGGAAAGGAACTTTATTTAAGTGTCTAGTCGTTCTACTGTGGAGCACTAATTGGAGGACACTGTATTAGTAAACTGAAATTAGCAATTAACGCAAATCAAGTCAAATGTTGGTTTTTGAGAAGAGGGGAAAACCGGAGTACCCTGAGAAAAACCTCTCTGTGCAGAGTAGAGAACCAACAAACTCAACTCACATATGACGCCAAGTCTGAAAATCGAACCCATGCCACATTGGTGGGAGGCGAGTGCCCTCACCAGTGTAGCCTGCAGAGCAGGCGTTTTTTTGGGAGGTGTACGCTTGTTCGTAATGGACCGCCAATTTGAAAGTACACAGCCGGTAGAGGATTGAGACGACTACTACCATTTCCTACTGTCCTCACTGAGTGCACTCAGTGTCACTGAGTGCAATTTTCTTGACTCGCCTCAGGCCTCTGTTAGTCTCGCTATCCAAGATGTCGGCCGATAATTCTTACCAAAACAACAATACTCCTGCTTTGCAGGCTATCACCAGTGCGCCATCCCTGCACAAGATTGACTAAAATAGCGCGACACTACCCGTTTAAATTGTCCGGATTAGTGCGAGAATCACTTCACTCTTTCTTTTATTTTCCTGCGCTATCTTTGTGTGTGCGTGTGTTTCTATCCAGTATCGTCAATGACTCACCCCCCCTCCCCCCTCCTTCCTGTTTACCCTTGCTTAAAGGGGAACTGTCACGCTATTTCCGTCAAACTTCCAAAACACTAAAATACATCTTTGCATCAATCAAGACCAAAAAATAATGGTGTAGTTTTGTTGCGAATAACAATTGAAGTGCACTGAAGCTATTCTTTGTTATTTGCATCCATGGATGGAGAGGATGGAAATGGATTGAAACTTGAAAAAACTGGCCAGGAGATGGTGTCCGCAGAAAGTCACCAAAAATTAAATACGAATAGCTCTTGGGGCAATAAATATATTTCATATCTTGTCAATGCGTTGTCAGGAATGTTTCAAGTGTGAAGTAAAGTACTAATTTAGATTTTTACCCAGTTTTGACCTAAAAACAGCAAATTTAGCCTTTAATGCCCCATGTTTTTTTCTGTTCTTGACCTAACTTGGCAGGACGTTGACAGCTTCCGTTTTCTCGTGCTTCCTGTTGCTTTGCCCGCCACTAATTTCCTCTCTTCTAAACTGCCTATTATTTGTTTGGTTCGTTTCCTCCGCCAAAGCGAGGGAAAAAAAAACAAACAACCTGTGCTTTCCACCCAATGTAATTTTTTCCACAGGATCTTGAAAAAGAAGAGATACTGGAACAATACCAAATGCTGACGGGGGAAACGGAAAGACTGGTGACCGAATCTAAGATGTCGGCAGGAAAGGTGGCCAACTATCACATGGAGCTTATGCAGAAGCAACGATCGGAGATGGAACTCGGCGATAAGATCAAAAGACTTGAAACTGAAGTTGAACAGGTAAATGGCGATATCGTGAGATAAATGTCCAGTGCCTTCTTGATGAGGCCGGTTGCTTTCTAAGCTGAACTCACCCACCTCCTCACCCGTTCCCCCGAGTTTTTGTTGAGGAAGGGGGGGGGGGTGGGGTGGGGGCTACTTACTAATTGGACTTTGCCTTTAATGTTGATTTTCATAATCCAAATATAATGAAAACCTAAAATGAAGTTAATAGTAATAAGGATACTAAACCACAATGTTCAGAACGTGTGAGCACAGTTATTTCTTTTAAATGCACCTAAAATGTTTTTGAAAATTGCCTAAAACGGTGAACATTAATTTTAAAAGCTGCCGTAGCCATCTTTGCATATTTTTTTAAAAAAAAGTGTCTTAATATTTTCTAAGAGGTAAATTAAGTTGTCAAAATGTATTTCCTGTGCAAAATTTTTATCTGTTTGATTTTTACTTTTTTCCATGTCAGGTCAGAGAATTTCTAGCAAATAAACGAAAACAGATCACTGGGCGTGATGATCTGCCCCGACATAACTGCTAAAGGATTTTACAGATAACATGTTTTCTAGTTGGACCCGTTCATGGATAGTCCCGAAAACCTTCCTGGCCCGGGAAAAGCCATTTACGAAGCTGCCATTCATTTGTTTTGATAAACTGTTCTTTAAACCTGTTTTCAAGATAACACAAAGCAAAGTGATCGTGAAGTTTGATGAACTTAAAGGGGCTAGGTCACGCAATTTTTGGGCAATTTCAGCACTGATCGAATGGTCGTAGAATTAACTAAAATATCAAAATAACTGTTCAAAACTATAGAAGAACTCTAACAAAACACCGGGAAGCCAAGAAGGAACATGGATGGACAAAACTGGAGAGGATTGAAATGGATTGATTTCGGTAAATTTGAAAAACGTCGGCCCACTTTTTTTTCAAATTTACATCAGTTTATATCAAAATGTCATTTACACAGCTGGAAAATCATTCTCAGTAGTTATGTGACCGTGATTTTGCAAATGAAAGACTCTTGCTCTGCCAATTTGACGTTAAGAGCTCATAATTAACAAAATTGAACAAAATTACCTAAAATAGCGTGACCTAGCCCCTTTAAAGGGGCAGTGTCACGCTATTTTAATGAAACTTAAAAACACTAAAAAGAAGTCTTTGTGTCAATGAAGACCACAAAATAATGCGGTAGTTAACCAATGGCCATTAAAGTGCACTTAAGCTATTCTTTCTTGTTTGTGGCCAAGGATGGAAATGAATTGAAACTTGAAAAAACTGGCCAGTTTTTTTAAGTTTGGAGACGTTGTCTTCAGAAAGTCGCCGCGATTGAAAGGAGATTTTCTCAACTTACGATTTTAACTCTCTTCACGCGTAATATTTACTCAGGAATTAAAGTTAACATTTTAAAATAGCTATTCGTTCTATATTTGAAGGACTTTCACTAGTAAATTGACGGTACAGTGTAAAGGAAATAAATTTGGAATAAAATCGTCGGTTAACACTATCTAAACCGGTTAACTGAGGGGGCCAACGAAAGGGGAGGGCCCCTGCGTAATACCACATAGGGGAATATCACCCTTTGACGAATTTGCGGCAACTGCAACAACCCTGGCATGGAAAGAAGCAGGGTCCTAAAAAGGGGAACAAAGGAAAAAATCCCGTGAAAACCAAACAAGGAAACAAGCAGGGAACCCACCCCTTCGTTGACCCCGAGCTCCGAACTAGGTCCGAAATTGAGACACAGAGCAGGTCCCCCCAAGGTCAACGAAGAAAGCGGATGTGGAAGAACGAGAAAGGGAACGAAAGAAACAAGGCTAATGAAAATAACAATTTATTTGAAAATACAACACAAACTGTCTCAAAAGCCAGGTCTAGGAACTAAAAACGCCCGGCTCGTCCCCGACCACTTTGACGTCTCACCGGGTTATTACGGCATGAACGGGCAACATGCCCCCATTTAAAGCATCGAAAGCACTGAGTGCTTTGCTGAGGCGGGTAAGGAGACGGTCTACGCGCAATGGATCCATAGCCAGAGGGGGGAGGAGGAGCCTTGTCCACGCCCTTCAAAATAGTAGTGGCTTCCCTGGCAACTTTAGCGCGAACAAGATCCTCCAATAACCCGAGAAAAAGGCGCTGCCAGGGGCACCCAACGACCAATTTGTTGTAAAATGTATTATTATACCCCAGTTAATGAAAATAAATGTTATTAAGGCATTTTCAGGTGTTTTTCAGTGTTGCTGGGAAAACATTATCTGTTCCTTTTTCCCAGCAAGACACACAACAAATTTCCCAGCCAGCTAGATTAAATTGGTTGGTTTCCCATCCAGCGCTGCAGCTGAAGGTGGTCCAAGGCATCCGTCCTGGCTCTGATCTCATCAAGAGCAGCCACATACTCGTCCGCTTTCTTGTGGCTTTCGTTTCTTGCCAGACGAACCAGAGACTGTAGCAGATCAAGGGCCTCATATTTGTCGAACATCGCGGTAGGGCGACTGATATGTCGACGCAAGGCTGCGAGAGCTGACTCTGAACTTTCCAAAGTCTTCAGCTGCTCCAACGACTTAATCTTGTCCTCAAGAATCTTAATACGGGCAGCGGCCTATGACAAAATAAACAGCCCAAACCAATATGACCTAAAATTCAAATTTACTTTTCATAAACAATATCCTGCAACACGTAATACCTTCCATAATGGTATAACACAACAATAGATTGCCTCTACCAGAGGTACACGCAAAAACGGTCGCGCAACAACGCGTTGCCCGTACCAGTACCATACAGAGACAGTCACGCAACAGCACGTTGCCTCACCAGCTGTGTACGCAAGTACAAGACGTTGCTTTCACCAGTGGTATACGCAAAGCAGCCACGCAACAACACGTCGCCTTTACCGGTGGCATACGCAAAAGAGTCACGCAAAAACACATTGCCTTCACCCACACCGGGAGACGAAGAAATACCCGAACAATGCTAGCCAAAAACAAAGCGAGAAAGCCTAAATTGCGGAAGCTGAAAAACGCAACAGAGGGCCACAGAGGAATGCAAAAATACGAGGAAACAAAGCCCGAAAACAATACGGAGCATGAAAACAATAGCTTCAAAGGAGTATACAGGTTTACCGGAATAAACCCAAACAAAAGAACCGAGAAAGAAAATATAAATGAACCGGAGACAAACGTAGGCACTAAAGCTACAGGCAGCGGGTAAAACACGATAAAAAACATAAACCTGGCTAAGGACCAACAATATTGCTAGGAAAATTAGCTCTTCCACGGTTTCAACAGCCGGGGCCGGATCCGCCACTAGAACTGGAGCCGGGGGCGGTGCGAGAACCGGATCAACAGCAGGCGGTTCTTCTACAACCGGCGGTGGCTCAACGGCAGCGTGCTCCACGATTGGAGCAGCGACGGGAGCGGGTGGATGGGGAGGGCGATGTTCTGCCATCTATGCTGGTGGCGGTTGACTGTGCAAGGAAGAGAAGCGAAAGTTGGCCGTCGTCCCGGAGTACGGTTAAAATGACCACGTTTCAGGCAGGGCGATAAAATATATACTCTAAGACTGCAAAGCATCAACACCGCAATAAGCGTGCGCGGGAACGTGGGAATTCGAACGCGTAACGAAAACTTCTACCATGAGCTAATTAATTATGCAGTGAGAATAATTAGGGATCGGACTGGTCACCGTTCAAATGCTTTGTTTAAATATTAGAAGGTTAGGTCTGTTTCTGTATTGGTAAAACATGTAACTTACAAGACTTACTTACACTCTTCCACCGCTGTTCCACTAACGCGTGTGGTCGATCTTCGATCAACGCCTTCGATATAGCTTCACCCTTGGCGAAACCGGGTCGATTTGAAAACGCTGCCAAAAAAGTAGAGAGATTAAAAAACGATACGGTTTTATTTGTGGTGTAAACAGCGAAACCGCATCGATTTGAATACGGTTACTATTTTGGCGCAAAATTTGCATTGTTCGATCAGTAAAATGGTGTATTTACCACGTAGTG
Source organism: Montipora sp. Colony 1 RG-2022 (assembly GCA_023091755.1). Classification (NCBI taxonomy): domain Eukaryota; kingdom Metazoa; phylum Cnidaria; class Anthozoa; order Scleractinia; family Acroporidae; genus Montipora; species Montipora sp. Colony 1 RG-2022. Next base: position 57,266 of record JALIRR010002181.1, read on the forward strand.
CATTAAGCGCTCGCTTATACCTTCACGACTTCAATTTTCTGGCGAAAACGATTCCGTGAAAACACTTCCAAAGCGCATCGATTCTGACGCGGTTTCGAAGTCATGAAACTATAATAATGAAGATGCATTCGTGTAAACGTGCCTCATACATGTCCAATATGCACCACAACATTCCGGTCGTCAAAGCTTCAACTCGGATGAACGAAGAAACAGTCTAGTTGTGAATCAGTAACCGTAAGTTCAATCGTCATCGACTTGCCGGAAGTATAGTGGTGAAAAAGAGGAATCTTGTCCAAATGAGTCGATTGGAGTCCACTGGTCGTCAATGATTATTGGCAGATCGAATTAAGCGAAGCAAGCGCGTTATACGACACGAAACAAGCGTCAACACATGGAATGTACAGAAAAAGCGGTTACAAGGTCAATAAAATGGCATGAGACAGAAGCCTTTAACGGATTCTCTTGAAATGATTCTCTTAGAACGACTTGAGATTGGATGGTTGCATTTACGTAAATGAGCCATGACGCTCACTGCAGCATTCCAGACGTCTTGAAGCTTCTTGATCTTACACTGAAAAGAACGCACGCAAGTGAACTTAGAACTTATTATTTCATGGTCTGCTCCGTCTTTATATCACGGGAAAACGAGAGGCGGCTAAGCGTGCAAAACCGCACTGATGATTGTCGAGATATCATGTTTTGAGGGGCAACTCGAAAACAGCGGACAAAATGCCAGTCTAGCTTACCGAAGAGAGATCATTGAAAAAAGCCTGAAGTTAAGATGAATGTGCTTTAGGTTGAAAAGACTTTTGAGTTTTAAACTTCTCGTTTGCCAAAGGACTATAAAAACGTATTTGAAACGCGTGAAGTTTTCATTTTGAAATGAAAGGTTTGTTAAGCCTTTGATTTCCATCGCAAAAAAGGGACTGTTGGAAGTCCTGGATATAAATCAACAGCAAACCGCACGGCAAAATTCCAAATAAGAAAAAACGACTCCAAAAATTGCGAGCAAAAAAGGCTTCAAAACAAACTTGCGCCACCCTGTGTCTTATGTCTCTTATTGGCCTAACTTAGTACGTGCGAAAAATGGCCCATGCGTTGCGCTGATCAAAGCTCAGGGCCCGGTTGTTCAAAAGCTGATTAACTCTAATCCCAGATTAAAAATTAACCAAGGAGTTTATTTCTCTATTCCCAAATGCTGTTCAACGCTGATATTCGGCAAACCTTTACATTAGAAGAAGTCAATCCTGAACAACAAAAATAATCAAAAGAAACTTTCACCAAAAAGTTGAAAACATGAAACAAAAGTTAACGCTAATCCTGGATTAAGTCAACCCGCTTTCGAACAACCGGGCCCAGATCTTTAAGCGGCTCATTTTACAGTTTTCCGAAGAAAGAGATTAAGAATTTGAAATCTGTGAAATTATAGCAACAGGATGTCTCTTCTGGCGTGTTAGTCACTGCAATTGATGTAAAATGTGATTTTACCTAACATATAAATGCAAATCGGGGGAAAATGCTGAATATAGTGACCAAGCTCCTGAATGGGCAATGGAAACTAGACATTTCGAAGGCGTGAAGAACTTCTAGTTTTTTCTCAAAAACTGGCTGTATGACCCCACCTTAAAATTTCAGGATTTCCTTAGTGAGAATAAAATAAATAGTTAAATCTGTCAGACAAGTTTTTCGCAAATGGGTCTCTTTTCATGATAATAACTGTAAACTGTCTGATAGATCTGTTTCAAAAATGTTGACGGTTTCGTCTTTATATTGTTTACTAATTCCTAAATTAAAATTTTACACTGGTCGTACGGCTAGTCTTTTGAGAAAAAGGCCTTTGAAGTGTCTACTTTTCATTCCAGCCCCCTCCAGGAGCTTGGTCACTATATTTCGCATTTTCCCTGGTTTGCATTTTTTTGTTAGGTAAAATTAATTTCTTCAGAAGAGACATCCTGTTCCTTTAATTTCACAGA
>JALIRR010002182.1:0-5000 GCA_023091755.1 Montipora sp. Colony 1 RG-2022
GATAAAGGCGTCTGGCGTTACACAATAAAATCTGTCAGGAACCCATGACTAGGAGTGAACAGCAGCCTTACATTCCTGTCACAGCATTTTAACAGACCGATTTATTCTTATTAGGCGCTGTTTACATGAGAGAACTTATCCCGGGACGAGTTTCATCCCGTGATGATTTTTACCTAGGTGTCTGGTCATTTGGGTTTTGGTGTTTACAAAGATAATTCATAAATAATATTTATAAAAAGCTTTAAAAGACAAAGCAATGTATGGCGTTTTTTACCCAAATAGAAGCTTAATTATCTCTCAAAAATGCATATGCATGGCTACTCCCAGTTTTCTTTTTGGATACCACGAGTGCATACTAAGATCTACTTTCTCCGGTTAGTTTTAAAATGCGCAAAAATATCCCTGTATTAGTTAGCATCACCGATAGGAAACCCAAGTATCTCGAGATACGCAGAGCGTGTGCGCAATAACAATAGTAAGCACCGCTCTTAACGCATTTTCACCGCGTCCCGATTCCCGCGAATTTTTTTTTTCAAAATTTTCACTTAAAATACTATTTCTCGCTATGCGTTGCATCTTTTATGTCCAAATAACCGCTCAAAATAAAGATTTTTTATCGATCTATCCGTAGATATTTTTGTCATAATCAAACTTTCTCTGTCAAAAGTTGCACAACAATCACTATATATCACAATAGTCACTATCACAACATCACTATCATATATCATGTATCACAACAGTCACTATATTTCTCTTTTGTTCGATCTAACTTAGAGTATGGTACTGTTGTATGGTCGCCGTACACTCAACAGAACAACGTAAACGATGTAATTTATGTATCGAAGAGAAATATTTTATTATAACGAATCCCCAAATGGCGACGCTGAACAAGCCCAACGAACTGGTTTCAACTTGCAGACACCGTAGAAATTACATTCTTAAATACAATTGAATTGTAATCGAACGGCCAATCATAAGCGCACGCCTGTATTTTTTTAATTTTCAAATTAAATTTTCAAGACCAACCTGGGAAGGAAATTTCTGCTCATCGTAGATAAATGCTTCCCCAAAAACCACCCATTCAACAGGCATACCCGTAAACTCAGTTATTTGTGCATGCCAAACATGACATGCATGTCCAATACTCACTAAGTGAAACGACCCGAATGCACGATCTGTCGACCCGAAAAATGCATCTCATTAGATAAAATCGACGTACAGCTGTCCCCACGAATCGAACGATCCGTACGATTCGTGAATCGCTTTTACGACCCGTATCCATTCGAGTATTGCATGTTATAGTGGCAGCATGTCGCTCATTTTTATGCGGAAACTACCCGAAGACACGATCTGTCAACCGGAAAAATGCATCTCATTAGATAATACCGTCGCACAGCTGTCCCCACGAATCGATTGATCCGTACAATTCGTGAAACCCTTTTACGACCCGTGTCGATTCGACTATTGCATGTTGTTGCTAATTTTTATGCCTGTCAATGTGTGTACGCGTCGCGGTCCAATTTGTGAATGAGCTGTTGTCCATAAACAAGAACACACTGAGCCGCATCTACCCAAACAAACGAGACAATGTGTGTATGCGTCGTTCTCAAAACCCATGCCGTCAAAGGTTTACAGGAACGCAAGGAAAGTGTGCACGCCTAGTTCTAAAAGCCTGTGCCGACAACCGAAAGTGTGTATACCTCGGAGCCTGCGCCGACAAACAAACAGGGGAAAGTGTGTATGGCTCGTTCTAAAAGCCTGTGCCGACGAACAAACAGGGGAAGTGTGTATAACACGTTGTAAAAGCTTTCTAAGAGCCGGTGCCAGAAAGAAATGGATGTGGTGACTTGTGTGTATCTAAAATACATTTCAAGTCCTAATTGCAATTTACTTCTCACATCATGATTCATTATGATTCCACAATTGCGGCACAAATATTCATTAATAAACTACCCACGATTCTTGCCCATAGAGCCTCTGTGAGTTCCCTTTTCAAGAACAGCGATTTTAATAGAAGAGTTACATTGCAGACAAGCGAAAGTGTGTATTCTTTGGAGCCTGCGCCGACAAACAAACAAGGGAAAGCGTGTATGCTTCGTTCTAAGAAGCCGGGCCGTCAAGCGAAAGAGTGTATACTTCGGAGCCTGCACTGGTAAAGTTGCCTTGGGGTTGTGATCGTGGCTTCAGATTGTATTTTTGTGGATACGTACATGCTGACTTAAGGGCGTAGATAGCCTTTGCACATCTTGTGGGAATAGTTCCTGAAAACGCTGTCAGAAATGAAGTTTTTTGGTCTGAAATTTGCACATTTCCTATTATGAAATTTGAATCTAGGGGAAAAATTTTTGCCCGGGAAGGGCTACGCCCCTGTAACCTATTTACAGGATACAATAGTTGTTTTCATTGTCACTGTCATAAATTCCTTGCAAGTTGAAGTGTGGATGAACCGCACACCGTTACAAAAGGAATTTGTTTGGTCCTTTGATGATAAAATCGAAGGTACCAATAAGTTAAGATCAGTAACATAGAACAAGTTGCCTCTCCCAGTGTACAATTGCTTTTGCTCCCTACGATAGGTACTTGCATAAATACAATTTATATTTATTTCCAACATGCTCAGGACTTCCAATATCACGTTTCGCTTACGACGCTGTCTGTTCCGGTCAACGGGAAATGCGTTTTCTCGTCAACCCAATGATATATCACACAATTAGGATCACAACTCTCTGGATTAACCGCTAATAAAGATACAATAATAACCTATTTCTTCCACACTTCCGCTAATCACTCTTCATAAGGCGCCATTTAAAGAGCACAAACAGCACTTTAAGTATACAATACACGACTGCAACGAGTGTATGCTGATATTCCCCAATTTTCCAACCATGGCTAACCGTATGCAAGCAATGGACAGTGATTTAAAAGAGTGCTATAACCACGACCTTGATTGGACTCTGTTGCCTGAAAAATTGCGCCAGGTACGGCATAAAATACCATTTTGTTTTGCTTCACATATCTTCTACAAAAACAAAGGTTTTTGCAATAACCTATTTCTCCCCACTCCAAATTACCAGCATGTGCTCACTCAATTCTTATCCTTGTCATTCGTAGATTTGTCGTTTATTCGGAAAGGGATGAAGCAACGAGAAACGACGGTATTATTGGGAATACTGACATTAATATCATTTTGTATGGGACACGCTGCACTTCAGATTAATGAATTCTGGACAGAACCTATCATAGTATGGATTGCTATTGTTCTACCTACAGGTATGTGGAGACCTTTTAATATTCACTTTCGATCAGCACGAATCCAACAAACTTTAAACACCGACAATTGAGTCCTCACAGAAGAAATGGACTATCTCGCACTTCCGAATGCAGTAATTAACTATGCTTTTCTAGCCAAGGGACCCGCACTCATTGCGCAACGCCAAGGGCATGTACCTGTAAACGAACACATTTACCTAAAAGCCTTTTGAGGCCATTTTGTAAGTTCTTATAACGTATAAACATATTTTATATGGACGTATTTTATTTCATCTGTTTAGATCAAATCCTTAGCTGAAAGTTGAAGTGCCACTCGCTATTTGATGAAATGAAATTTAATTTTAAGAAAGCGCTACCCGAAAGATCCTTACTGAAACTTTTCAGCGAACTATCTGCTTCCCTAAAAAGGCTAGCTGACCACTTTCCGTTCCAAACCGTCAACCAACATCTCAAACAAGCACTTTCATCCCCAGAATTCAAACTATTACTGGAACATGGCTCACGCTGCCAAACTAACAGATTTCCCAATTCAGTGAAAAGTACCTCCACTTCATATCCCTTCAATGAAATACTTGCCAAATTCCGTGAACCCAGTTCAATTTAGTTTCCCAGCCAACTCTTACGCATTGCAAAACCCACTTCAACAAATCAATTCCTTTACAAACTGACCCCTCCTTCGTCACAATACCAGTCCCCTCGTTACTTCACACGATATAGCAACATATTCGTCCACCATACAAGTGTGTGGTAGGAAAAGCAAAAAGGCATTACATGACGCAAATTGATCTCCCTAAACTGAAACAAACACAAGACTAACCTTCTTCCAAACTTCATTGTGTAAGCAAAATTAAAAGACGTTAACATTAATAAAAGGTTTGGGTTGCTTTCTATATTGGAATACATATAACCTGTGACCTGAACTTTACAACCACAGTCCAGACACCCACCATAAAGGGGTAATATCATGGGAATTGTCTTAATTTGACCATAAATTCACAAAAAACAATTCAGAGACTTTTTCATTCATAAATTGCTTCTGGATAACTGCGGTGATATAAAAATCAATGAAATGTTACCAGAAAAATGAGCTGCAATAAGTTATTACAGAATGACCTAAGTAGGATTTTAACATTGCTACGAAACAATGCGGAAAAATTCCCAAGTTATCACATCCGAGCGTTGGCCCTAGTAAGGGAAATGGGCCCACACAACTTAAGTTATTACGGAATTCATCTAAGATGCAAGGGGAGAACTTTTAAACATGTCAAGACTATTCTCTTCTTCTTATTTTCAGCAAAAAGCATTGGGAAAATTATCAGAACAGGACTGAAGATACCAACGAAACGACCGCTGCAAAAAAACAACGCACACAATGATGCCTTATCACATGGAATAACAACAAACATTGCTTTAGTAAAGAAAATTTATGTAAGAAAACAGTACTGCAATTAATCGAAGAAAAACTGAATTTATTGTTATAATTTTTACATTTATATAATTGATATAACTTGAATTATTGTTAGCAATAGGAGAATTTTCCTTACCAAGTCTGGGCCCAATTGTTGAAAAATGGTCATTAAAAGCGTTAGAAAGCTCACTAAGATTAGAGATAACGGCATCATTCAATTTCAATTCTGTCACCCTTGTATTATTTACAACACCGGAAGTAAGCTCATTAAAGGTTCCGTTTGCCACGTTTTTCCATAGGCAGCCCAAGCTCCCGTCACTAG
>JALIRR010002182.1:10000-25000 GCA_023091755.1 Montipora sp. Colony 1 RG-2022
CGAAGCAGTTTCCCACCTAAGTATACATGTAACGAGATCGCCGAAAGATAGTCCAGGTGTCCCGTTTATGCTTTTAATTTTCTTCATGTTTTCGCAGATATTTGACGATGCAGACAAGTCAGATCTCAGCTGTATCATTCTTGATGACATAGAGCGTCTTTTGGGTATGTTCTGTTTTCTATTTTTGAGAGAAGGCATGCTGTAGACTCCTTTAAGTAGCCATACGTGATCTTTAGCATCTTGGTTGCTGGCTCTAAGCATACAACTATCTACGCTTCATATCTGATTTCGAGGAAAAATAAGTGAGTTTGATTTCCTGAGTGTGTCATTGTTTTCCAAAATACGCGAGTCGGAACTCGAGAAAAAATACCATTTCCCAAAGGGATGACAGTTATAGACCTAATCGGCTAACTCAATGTTGTACTCAATTCAAATCTCCCGGGATTAAGATTCTTTGTGTATTGTATTTGCATGATAATATAGCATTCATATTTAAATCATATGGAAACACCTGGAACAAAACCTTTTATTCTCAAAGGGTTTGAATTGGGTACAACATAGAGTTAGCCGCTTTGGTCTATTGCTTTGTACAGCTCTCAGAAAACGAGAGTTCTCTCAGACAATTTAGTTCACCTGCAGCTGTATTCCACATGGGATAAAATTTATCAATTTTTTATTTTATTTTATTTTTTTTGGCCGTAGGGGACACAGGTCACTTAAAGGAAGGCTAAGTGATTTTAAAAAGGCTATGACAGTCGGCTTTATATCTTAAAAGACCCAGAGCTGGACAATAGAATTGAGAAGTTATACATCTTGTTTACATTAGAGAGCTTTCGCAACGACAACGGCTACGGCAACGATAACGGTACAAATTTGCATATTCAGTGGGCAAAAACAATAGCTTTGTGCGCCCTGCGCGTGCGTTTTTTATTTTTGTCCATTTCTTTGCCGTCGTCAGCAAAGCAACAACGTGAAATTACCAAGTTTGCGGTGTTATGGAGAACGTCAGCACTTGGATATAAATTGTCATTTTTCTCCCCTAAATTAAGCGCCGCTCGTAACGGTTTCATTCCTGAGTGACTGCCACACCTTTGTCATATTAAAAAGCTTGAAATAGTCGCGAAGTGATCGCAATAACGTGAACTTATGTTTTTATATGACGTTCTCGTTGCCGTTCCCGTCGTCGTTGCTAAAGCTCCCTAATAGGGAGCTTACGAAACGACGACGCCGACGGCAACGACGACGCTACAAAACAATAGGTTTAGTGAGCAAAAACAATGGCTCTGCACGCTCTGCACGTGCGTTTTACATTTTGGTACATTTCTTTGCCGTCATCTCCTAAATGACGACGTGAAATGATCAAATTCAAGGTTCTGTGGAGGACGTTAGCACATGACGATGAATTTTCAGTTCTCTCTCCACGCTTCCAACTCACTCATACCAGTTTAATTCCTCGACAGTTACTACACATTTTTAACGCGAAACAACATGAAATAGTTTCGTAGTGATATGAATAACGCGAACTCGTATTTTAAAATGAAGTCATCGTGGCCGTCGTCGTCCTCGTTTCGTAAGCTCCCTACTAGGGAGCTTTAGCAACGACGACGGGAACGGCAACGAGAACGTCATATAAAAACATAAGTTCACGTTATTGCGATCACTTCACGACTATTCCAAGCCTTTTAATATGACAAAGGTGCTTCAGTCCCACAGGAATGAAACCGTTTCGAGCGGCGCTTAATTTAGGGGAGAAAAATGAAAATTTATCTCCAGGTGTTGACGTTCTCCATAACACTTCAAACTTGGTAATTTCACGTTGTTGCTTTGCTGACGACGGCAAAGAAATGGACAAAAGTGAAAAACGCATGTGCAGGGCGTGCAAAGCTATTGTTTTTGCCCACTAAATATGCAAATTTGTGACGTTCTCGTTGCCGTCGCCGTTGTCGATGCTAAAGCTCTCTATTGAAACGACGACGGCTGCGGCAACGGCAACGGCAGGAAACAATAAAATCATTGGTTAAAGAGGAAAAATAATCGTGCTGCACGTGCGGCACGTATTTTATCACATATTTTTGCGGTACTCTCCACAACAACGCCTGAAATCACGAATTTTGAGGTTTTGATGACTCTTTCATTTTCTAGCTTTACCTGAAATCGCTCGTACCCAATTTATATTTAGGATACTTCGTCCACATTGTACGACGTAAACAAGGTGGAATAATCTAGAAAGATTCGTGGTGGCGCTAACTTACATTTTGAGGCGACGTTCTAATGGACCACCTGACACACATCATCCCGTATGACCATCCACTTTTTTCACAATCGCTTGTAATCTCGCAATCTGATTGGCTAATTTGCCGTTGTCGATAAGAGTCTAGACAACGCTGCTCGCGTTATGCTGGCGCCAATTTGTCACGCAATGTAATAGCCAATTAGGAACGCTCATTTTGGGAAATAAACCAATCATATTGCGAGAAAGTTATAGACAACGCTTGCTCTTTCTTTGTGTCATGGTATTGGTCACGCTCTGCAATCAACCCTTTTCTTTGGCGTTGAATATTGTGCATGTGATAAATAAAAAAAATCGAAAGTGGTTTCGATTTGTTAAATTTACTGGAATAAGTTTAAGTCACATTTGAAATATCAGGCAAGCTTGTTTATCTTGTTTTGTTTTGCAAATTATTAAAAACGTCGAGTTCTTCATTCCTTGTTTTTAGATTATGTCGCCATTGGTCCGAGATTTTCCAACACCGTATTACAAGCGTTACTTGTGCTGCTGAAGAAAAAGCTGAGAAAGGTAACCAGAAACTACAGCGAATGATATGCATCAAGAGAACATTAACGAAGAGAACCAATCTCCCATACATGGCCCGCTACCAATGAGAATTTTTTTTCAATCTAATTTTACACGGCCAGTTATTTATGGAATGTATGCCGATTGGTCCATCTCGAATCACGTCATGCTTCGCACCCTTTTCACTTACGGGACTAGGTTTGAAAAATTCTCCTCGTAAAATGACCTATTCTACCTGCCGGCGGTGCTCGTAAAACTCGCTTATTCTACTCGAATTCTGCTCGGTATCAGAAAAAAAAACTATTTTTCGGAAATATAGAACGGAGCCTGGGCCTAACCCCTAAAAACTAATTAGATATTCATTATGCGTAGCAAAATTGTGCTTCATCTTACTTTAGGTCAAATAATCATATGAAACACAAGGTATTTTCCATTTGTTTTTTATTTCGTTTTATTTTTCCTAACAACTGTGATGCATATCATTAGTGCCGCTAATTTTCCCTTATTCTGCTCAAATTCAGCTGGAAAATGCCTTATTCTGCCGGTAGAATGCTCGCCTCAAAAATCTCTTATTATGCTCGAAATTTATCCATGCAATTGACCGAACGCAAAAATGGCCAGCAACAAATTATTCTTTTGTATTTGTGTTAATTAGCCTAACTACGTAGCTTCGTTTTACATCCCAAATTCTTGGCAATTTTACGCGTGTGAACGCGGCTAGTTAAGCTAATTAGCACAAAGACAAAAGAATAATTTGCTGGCGGCCATTTTTGTATGCGGTCAATAGTGTCCCTAGGTGCTGCGAAATTTAAAAATAGATTAAAAATAATTAAAGAGGACAGCGCAGCCACAAAAACATAACCAATCCCTAATGAAGTTCACTAGATATTCTCTTTGTATTTAAGGGTCGCAAGTTAATCGTTATTGGAACAACAAGCTGTCGAGACGTATTGGAAACCATGGGAATTGTAGAAGCGTTCAACACCGTTATTCATGTTTCCTGCTTGTCTTCAACTGATCATCTCAAAGCAGTGTTTCAGGTCAGTAGCACTTAACATTGTTCTTTCATATATTACTGTCCTAATCCGGCTCCCGTTTATAAACTCAGGAAGAATTATTGAACAGTCAGTTAGGGTTAGGGTTTATGAAGGCTGTTCATTGACGAAAAGTGTCACGGGAGAAGAACAAAGGGAAAAAAGTCATTTATGTACTTCAAGCAACTTCTGGAGGCGAAAAGATGATTATTAAACCTTGGCACGTTTTACAACGATGAAATGAGATGCGATTCTGTGCAGCACCTTTTAAACTCTGCTTTGAGTGGGTTTTTGTCAACGTTAGCTCGAAGGAATTTCCTCAAGCGCTCTGAAAGCCTTTTGGAGCCGGATTGCTTTTAGCTTTTCAGTGCTACCGATAGCGAGTGATAAAGGAAGACCTCAAGTCGTTCCCCCAACTTATCTGAATCGTGCGCAAGTTGGCACAACCAAAGCCTGGCTTGAGGGAGCCTTTCTATCTGGTTTGCTTTTAAGCTCTGATATTTTTGTTTTATTCAGGATGTTAAGTTGTTTGATGCCGACGAAGTTAAAGAAATCGAGAGAAATATTGGTCAACAAAGGTACATATAGTGTCAGAGAAGATACAGTCATCATTATTTTGCGGTTTTCACCAACCCATAAAACAAACAACCCTTGAACAATCTTCATCGTCTTTATGTTATAAGGAACCCCTAAGATGAGAGGCTCTGGGAACCAGGAGGCACCTGGTTTGAGGAGGCGCGGTAGCGTAGTGATTAGCGCGCCGAGCTCCCGTCCTTAGGGCCGCTGGTTCGAGACCCGGCTCTGCCATCGTGTTGTTTCCTGTGGAGAAGAATCTTAGTTCCACGCTCTGTCTCATCACTCAAGTGTTTATTAAAAGGTTTCCTGTGACTCTCTCTTGGGGGAAGCCTTTCGATGGACCAGTGGCCCGTTAAGGGGGAAGTAGCAGTACTCTTCGTCGCTTCATGCTTCAGAAGCTGGGATGACCTCCGTTCGTGTGATCCCCAGTGGCTCGTGTAGGACCTTGCTTTTTACCTTCATATTATTTGTTGTGTTAACTGTTAATAATATTATTTTTCTTCAAGGGTATTTATTGGCATAAAGAAACTACTTATGATGGCAGAAATGGCTATTCAGGTACATTAAATCTAAATTGGACGAAATTCATTTTACAATCTAAAGTAATATTCAAATGACAACACGGTAGTTGATGTTGATGTTCCTGTGCCACATTGGTTTCCAAAATTAAGCCTCCAGAAACATAGTTTTATTCTTATGCAAATCTTTGTCTCGGTTGTGAATTTGTGTTTATGTGAATCAATTAACTAATGATAATGCCCTTTCCGTATCGGTTTCACTCTTTGAAAACTTTACGGTTACTTTCGATGTGTTAACTCATCGACATGTTTTTCGACTCAACATTTGTTTTTTCTTTACCAGTCCAACAAGCGGGATCGGGTGGACAAGTTCTTGAGTCTCCTTGAAGACGAGAAATGGTAAGAGCTATGCCAATGAGCCTCTGAATATAATACTTCATATACTGTAGGCCTTTGATGAGTTCAGTATTGTTCTTAGATTGTTCTTAGAATCATTTACCGTTGCTCTTGAAATGTTTTATCCGAGGTTGAGAATTTAATAATACTTCATATACTGTAGGCCTTTGATGAGTTCAGTATTGTTCTTAGAAATTCGTTGCTCTTGAAAAGTTTTTCATGCGATTTGGAAAATTCGCCAATTAATGATCATATTTTTCAAAAAGTGGTCACATTTTAATTTCTTTGGGCTTAACTACTGATCAAGGCTATATCCTTATCTTAGTTTAAGTTTGGGCATAGTTAATGCACAGAGATGGTTATGAAACTCGACAAGTCTCTTTGTTTCATGTTTTTGTCTGTATTTTTGGCGTTGACGGTGCTCAAAACACACCTTTTTACGAGAAGATAACCAATAAAATCTTTCGATAAAATTATGCGCAACTAATTTGCGAACCCTTGCGAAGCGAAAACAAAAGATTATGCACTGTCACGGTCAATTCAACATCGATTGCGACATTGTTCTCGCTTTTGAAGGTTTTAAGGTTTCATAACCAGTCCCTCGATTAACTATGGTTTAGGTAACACAAATAGCGAGCTTCAGTTACAATGTTCCCTAAACAAGACTAGACCAAAATACTTAAAGATCCCTGTTTCACTCTTTCTCAGGGTTCCTTAACGTCCCATAGAATTTTAAGAAGAGTTGTTAGACAGGGTCTCTTCAATTATGGTCTATATTGTCTATCCCAGAGAGTTGTGAAACGAATCCTGTGATTTTTACGGTCGTTATCTTAGGAATGTCGAACAAGTCGTACATGTGATTTAAAAGGCACAATTTTTCTCCTCTTGGTGCTTAGCATTAATTTAAAAAAGGGAGAACAAGCGCTGTATTAATAGCGGTATTTCCTTTTTTGTGCGGGTCATTTGTCAATCAACCGTTGTTGTATTAGGGGGGTTCATACTAGTGACGTAAGAAGGCTTTAAGTATGCCCGAGGTCTACTATGAATGTGAACGGGGTTTATTTTATTTGAAGTACCTTACTATGAAACTTTAAAAACGAGGTATTTTCAGAGAAGCCGAAGTACGATTATCCTCATCGAATGCGAATTTGTGCAGATCCAACTGAAACACGACAAGGCGATAAGGCTTGAAGTGAGTCTGAAGTTGACTTGAGTTTCTGTTGCACTTATGGCTTACTTGGCGCCTATTCAGGGATCCAGACAGACAGGGCTCTGTGAAAACGTAAGCAATACAGAGCCGGATCCTATCGCGACCAACCTGTCTTTTAAAAACGTCGTCGTGGAGGAATCTCTAACGGCGTCGCCTGTTTTTCTACAACCGTTGGTTTCCGGTTTGCATTTCCTTGTGTCGGGCGTCTTCGTACTTACTATTAGAGATGTAAAGATCCCAGTAACTTACTCCGTATTCTCAAATTAAAATGATCGTACCACTGCCCAATTTATGCCTCAGTGTACACTGAAATCTCCAACAACAAACTGTACACTTCGAACTGCAGTTTGGGGACCTCGGTAACTCTAGCCAGCGTAGCCGGCGGTTCTGTTGTTGCGGAGTGCGGCGAGAGATTTCGAGCGGGGCGAGAAAGCTGGAACGGGGGAAACGAAGAACCGTTCTTCGTTCCCCCTCGCCCCAGCCTTCTCTCGGCTTCACCGCTCGAGATCTCTCACGTTCCGCCAAAACAGAACCGACAGCTGCGCAGGCTACGGTAACTCTAGATCTTGATGCCTGTAGACTACGATCCATCTTAAACCTAACTACTATGGGAGTAAATCCAGGAGGCGATCTTCCTGAATCGTTATGCAACAGCTTTTTAGTTCCATATTGTGCTTACACTTGACATTATTTTGTTAATCTTTTCAGTCTTAGAGGTCCGCCATTGTAATAAATTCAACGAACGCAATAGGTAAGGAATAGTTTGTTATAAAAAGATAGATAGTTTTGCATGTTAATAAACTCAAATACGTTTTAGAACGCGTCAAACGCTCTTTGCGCCCAGTGATGTTCCTTTTAACCCTCCCATCAAATATTATTTAATTCCATTTATTCTCGAACAGCTTAACTTGGTCGTCAATCTTCCTGCATACAGCATGCAGTTTTAAATTCCCTTTGTGTGCATGCGCTCTCTTTACTCCTTTTTGACCGGGAGTCTTTAAGCCTTCAATGGCTCTGCACGCTCTGCACGTGCGTTTTACATTTTGGTACATTTCTTTGTCGTCATCTCCTAAATTACGACGTGAAATGACCAAATTCAAGGTTCCGTGGAGGATGTTAGCACATGACGATTAATTTTCAGTTCTCTCTCTACGCTTCCAACTCAATCATACCAGTTTAATTCCTCGACAGTAACTGCACATTTTTAACGCGAAACGACATGAAATAGTTTTGTAGTGAATGATATTCATGATATTCATGAGATGTTAAAATTAGTATTTTAGGCCTTCACAGATGAAGAGCCACATCCTTTTATGTGGATATACTGTGAATAAACCGTTATTATTATTATTATTATTATTATTATTATTATTATTATTATTATTATTATGATATGAATAACGCGAACTCGTATTTTTAAATGAAGTCCTCGCAGCCGTCGTTGTCCTCGTTTCGTAAGCTCCCTAATAGCCCATTACCGACTTCCTGCATGCCTCAGATTCAAAGCAAGTCCTGGTGCACAAAATGAGGGCGTATTCTTATGAAAATCAAACTCATTTTCCTTTCAATAGTTGAGCACCAAGACTCACTTCGAAACCTAGACAAACAGAAACTCAGAAATGTCCCAATCCCAGAATTAGTGTTTTAGTGTTTCGGAATGAAAAAGTTCTTCCCCCCTCCCCCCTTAAAGAAAGGGGCTAAGGAACAGCTTTTCCTCCCTTTATGACCGAGAAAAGTAACCCTTGCACAAGCCGTAGCTCTGATTTCAGTTTTGTTTTCAGATTTGTACAGGGAAGAACAAGATGCCACACTTGAAGACTGTACTGTGATGGTTCCGTGCGTCAGAATTTGTTTTCTTTCTATCCATCTGTACTAGTTAGGTCTAAGACAACGAGCTAATGTACCGAGAGAAAATTATCAGTCAACCTATAGGCCACTTTGAGGTTGCGTGGGAGACGGGGTCGAGAGTCTTATTGAATTGCATTGTGGGGCTGTTTTTGGGGACATGGCACAGTTTATGCAGTCGTTTACTCTGCTTATCACATACTGTGTAAAATTATTGAATGCTGATTGGCTGAGACAGAGGGTATTTTTGCTAAACCACTAGGGCAGTTTTGATAATCAAGAGGGCATGATCACTTGACCCTGATTGGTTAACAGCTACTTACCCAGAGCAAGCGATGTTACAAGAGAATATTCTTCCCGAGTAAACTACTTTTTTGTCTACATATAAAATGCATTTTAAGCGCTATTTCTGTTGGCAATTTATTAAATTGAACTTCAACCGAATGGCAGCGTGCTGATATCATTTTCTCCTGGCACTGAACGTGCTTCCCTCAATAATTTTCCTCTATGTGATAAACGTGTAATCCCAATGTGCTCTCGTGGAATAAAGGATTAATTTCACTTGTATTTAAAACGGTTTTCAAATTGCCCTCGTCGCTTCGTGACTTGGCCAATTTTGTGAAAACTTTTAAAATACGCGTGAAATTAATCCTTACAATTGCCCTGGGGCCCATGCGATTACATATACAAAGCAAAAAGACTTTCGGATATTCTTGGCGATAACAATTGGCCATTTCCGAGTTCATGTGTGTCTCCTCTTCAAAGCGAGTCTAAGTGCGAAGTTTTTAGGATGGTAATTAGTTCTACTTTAAATATAAATGAAAACTAATTTTTATCTTTAAAACGTCGCACTTAGACTCTCTTTGAAGAGGAGGGAGACATGAACTCGGAAATCGTCAATTGACTTCGGGTTAGATCTTTATAACTTATACGTTGTTATTAAGTAAACGTCGTATGTACGACGATCTCACTGACCTTTTGATCAAATCTTTCGTTTTCCGGACAATTCTGCACCTTGGCAAGCGAGCCATGGTTTTTAAATTACACTTGTACAATAATCGCGTTTGTGAAGCTCAGCTCCTAGTATATTGCTTTCTTGCAACTTGATTTCTTGCTCCGCGCACGCAATGATGAAAATGCGTCCCCAAAACCAGTCTCGCAATGCAATTTAACAAGGCTGTCGACCCTGTCTCCCGCGCAACCTCAAAGTGGCCAATAAAGCAGGGCTTTTCTGACAGATCGTGCCCAAACGTGCACAAGAATGGTCAGAAATGTTATGGTCAGGGCAAACGTTTAATTTCTTGAATTGCCCGGCGTATAGAGATATTTTGTGATGTAACCAGTTTTAATTGCTGTGGATATGATGATAATAAAAAAATAGTCTTTAAATCTCTAAATGTAAATCGCCGTTTTTGTCCCAGTTTATAATGTACGATGATATCTCTTCATCGCGAATTGAATGAGATGCATAAAGGGCAGTGAGATTCGGCAGATTTGGAAGCATAAGACAGTTGCTTATTTTTTACAAGCGTGAATTTATTGTCGCGAGGAGCAGTTCCGGTAACCAATACACAACTTTCAAATTCACTTTCAGTATTTTTTTTCCACGCAAGACTTGGTTCGAGGTCGTTCTTGTGAAAAGAAATGTTTCATTACATGAAAAGTCGAACTAGCGCGGTGAGTTTCGGCAGCACAAAACAGCAGCTTTATTGTCTCGAGGAGCAGTTCCGGCAACCAATACACCACCTTCAAATTCACTTTGAGTATTTTTTTTTTCCACGCAAGACTTGGTTCGAGCTCGTTCTTGTGAAAAGAAGTGTTTCATTACATGAAAAGTCGAAGTAATTACAATCATGTCAAAAACACCAATTACACACGTCTTAAAAGCGAGATCGAAGTCAACTCTGAAATGGTCAAATTGGATATTTGCAACAATCCGTTACGTGACCAGTTTTTTTCGTAAGCATGATGATTCAGCCACTTTCATCATGTCACTTTCCCGAAAATGAAAAGAACGGTTCAAGATACGCTACCAAGGCGATTTTGGTTCCCTTATTCTTTAAACATATGTTGGTATAGATGGGAGAAATTTTGGGAAGTTGTATGTTAAAAGCAGAGTTTACTCTCCAGTTACGCCTCAATGAATTTCATACCAATCCTTAAAGCTGTTTTTTAAATTTTCATTTTCGGAAGATTTCCATCCGTGTTTAGTTCCTGTTCTACCTTGTTTTTCTCGCTTGTTCTATCTTTAATAACTTTAAAAATCCCACCTACATTGGGACGCTTTATCATGGAAAGTTTCATTGGAGAGCAAAAAGTCCTCATGAAATCTTTGCCTTGCGTGGTATTTACCTAAAAATTTGCATTCTGGTTTAATTAAGTGAAACGTGTCCTTTTAATTTCGGAATCCAAGCTACAGCATCAAGTAGAGCGAGTTTTAATCGAGTGTCGTAAAACCAAAACCAAAGTAATTACTTTGGCCAATCAAAAAGGACGGAGACAATCCAGTGAACCAATCAAAACTCCAAGTAATTACACGTAGCCGACAGAAAGCGCGGGAAAATGTGCACGCACGAGCCACGATTGGTTTTGGTTTCACTTCTGATTGGTTGAGAAAGTGGCGCGAAACCTTTGAACCAATCACTGAGTTACGTAATGCAAAACCAATGCAATTCGCTAATTAATTTCGACACTCAACTGAAAACCACTCCAATAAAGGTGCCTTTTTAATTTCTCGAATCCAAGCTACAGCATCAAGTATGCGAATCATTGGCCATGTTTGTTGTGAATGATCTGTTTCGCTCACCTCTCATCCACGTGAAGATTGCTGGGATTATATCGTGAACAAAGGTCTTTCACTGTTGCTCCTGGACTGAGCCCACAGTACAACATGAACACGTCACGAAATGATGGCAGACTTCGACCTGAATTGAGCAAAAATTCGAGGGATTAAATTAGATTCATTTCTCCACAAATGGCGAAGGTAAGAAACCCATTACCCGGAACTTTCATCTGTAATGTACCCTTGAGTCTACCCTTTCCCCGCATCGTTCTATTTTTAGAACTACTATATTTTGACGTTTGTGACGTATGTGATTGATAACATACGTCAAGTGGTTCACATACGTATGTGACGTAATAAACGCCTGACCATAGGTCTCTCATGATTGGCTATTGTGAAAGGACGTGATAGTCACGGATTTGTGACCTGAGGTTGAAAACACCCACCTAAACTCCCCCCCCCCCCCCCCCCCCCTTCCTCACTGCACTTCACTGCTTTATCATGTAAATTGTTTTTTTGTAATTCTCACTAGTCTACATTAACATAGGACAAGCACAAAGGTTTGTATCAAAGCAGCGTCACCGGCAGCCTCGCTCCATTCATAGACCAGGTAACCTAGCCACAACTGTAAATGGTCAATTCCGCTAACTCAATGCTGTATCCAATTTGAACAATTTGGGCATAAAACGTATTGTTCCAGGTATTTCCATATTATATAAATGTGACTGCAAGATTATAATGCAAATACAATACACAAAGAATCTTAACGGGACGCCATCTTGCTTCCTTTTGGCAGCAGGGAGGTGAATAATACAATGCTTGCAACCTCCAGGAGATAATGTTACGTGCATTCTCAGCACTGGTCTCAAACTAATTTCTTGTTTGCCAAACTTTCTCATTCGAGGCTGCCACCTCGACAAATAACTGGTTTTGTAAAATTTCACGGCGAAAAAAAATTGGAATTTTTAAGTGAAAACAGCACTACTTTTGCAATGGTTGAACAGATTTATCTTAGCAAGAAAAAATGTTTGCGCTTAAAGGCACTTTAAACAATTGTTTACGTCTGTGTGGGTGAACGCGATGGATATTTGCCACGACTATTTCCGACTTGATACTTGGACCCCCTAATATTCATCCTCGTGACTTCCCTTTCTTTACAACATACTGAAGAGGCTCCTCTTGTAACTTCTTGTCGTGCAACAGCTGGTTAATTTTAGAAGTTGGGATATAAACATTGGAATACTGTGGAAAATTGGTAATGATAAACGCTAGTGATGCACAGGGGCGACGAAAGAAGAGGAAAATCATTGGATATTTTAAAGCGCCACTATGACGACGGAAGACAGATTACTGCTTACCAACGCTGTTTAAAATGGATGGTTAGGCTTAGCACTAATTGTGACGCTTCTTACGACCAATATTAGTATTTTGGGGGAAGTTTTTGATTAACAAGCTCAACTTTTTCTTGTAAGCCGGGAATTCTGGAAGGTTCTCTGTCCCGGGGAGCATGCTTATATTTGCGAACGGACTCAGCCCTCGCTCTATCGCTGGAGATCGGTGCGGATTCCTCATATCATTCATTCTTACTTACATAATCAATGACCGAGTCTTTCGACAGTTCGTCGTTCTGGTCCGCCACACAAGTACCAGTGTCTCATACTAGTGTATGAGTTGCTTGGTTGCCTCACTGTTTTTCATGTCAGTCATGTTGTTCAAGTTGGATTCATATAGCTTTGGTGCCGGACTCATAGCTTGCTGAAAAAAGGTAAAGGTAAAGTGGTGCATTTTGCATTGATATAGCGCCCTTATCACTAACGTCTCAAAGGCGCTTTACAATGATGAATTTTCGAAGCATATACAGGCGCAAATTGCAGCCGCTTCTAAGCAGTCCATGCCTGCTGGTACTCATTTTACCGACCTCGCAAGGATGGAAAGCTGAGTGAACTTCGTGATAGCTTCGATAAACATTCATTTGGTATACTATGATAACTTCGATGCTACTCTCAAAATGAAAGTCTCTTTCTAAATGGACTTTATTAATGTTCCGTGAGCTTAGTAGAAGACTTCTGTCTTCTCACCATGGGTCGGTCGAATCGATTTCCACATTTTATGTGTACGCGTTGGTGACTGAAAGGCAGTGCACAATTGATTGCATCACTGTGTACTTGTTCAGAATCTTTTGCTTCACCTTCGAAGAACGCCATTCCCTTACTTCTTCAGACTCTTGCTTCTAAATGCAGCGGAAGGTGCTCAAACACTTAAATATGAAAGCCACAAACAGCAACGGTCGCGCACAAATCAAGCCATGTGTGTCACTGAGCATTCTGAGCTGTGTTGTGCTGTCCATCTTGATTGGCTAATTAGATCGAACTTTCGGTTATGAATGAGTGAGAATTTGAATACAGATTAACGATAAAATGATAGATGAAATGGGTCATTTAAATCTCTGGGTACTCTTCTTAAGGGTAAAGTTGAAAGAAAATACCCATCCAGTAAATCTACGGAAGAACTGGCTAACAATTTCAACGTCTATTTTGAAAGTAAGATAGCAAATATTAAAGTGGAGGTGGCATCTATGTCTGTTGCCGCCGCCAATTATTTTCCTGATTCCGGCCTTTATCAGAGTGAGGTGGAATTCCACCAGTTTTCACCGGTGACTGAAACTGAGATGAAGGGATTTATCTGGAAAAATTGCTTGTAAATCATGTCATCTCGACCCAGTTGCCTCGACAATCCTCAAGATGATACTAGATGACCTACTTCCGCTTATTACAAAGATTACAAACTTGTCTATTTCGGAAGCCATAATGCCTTTGTGTAAATGAATAGAGAAGATTGTGGCGAGCCAGATATGTAATAATGTGTAGGACAATAATCTGAATGGGGTCTTTCAATCTGCCTACAAGCGCCATCATAGCACTGAAACTGCATTGATCAAGGTTCATGACAACATCTTGCGATTCATCGACAACAAATGTTCTGTGATTCTGCTGCTGTTGGACTTTTCTGCAGCATTTGATACAGTAGACCATGGTATCTTACTCGACCGAATGTCAAAGTGGTTTGGTATTGTTGGTACTGCCTTAGATTGGTTCGCATCTTATCTTTCCGATCGTAAACAGACGGTATATATAAATGGCTGTCAGTCTTCACAACGAAGCCTTCGATGTTGTGTGCCCCAGGGGAGTGTCTTGGGTCCTGCATTATTCACATTGTTTACTAATCTACTTGGTGATATAGCGAGACACCACAAAGTTTATATGCTGATGACGCTCAGCTGTATTTAAGTTTTAAGACGGGAGTGAGAGAGGACATGGAGCAGGCGACTTTAATTGCTGAGAAATGTGTTCGCGATATCGGCAAATGGATGGTCGTTCATAAATTAAAATTGAACAGGGACAAGACTGAACTACTTGTCTTCAATGCTCATCCTCGTCCGCACCCCCCACTGGAGTCGGTTGCAGTTTCTAATGAAGTAATCATCCCTTCAATTTCAGCTAGGAACATTGGAGTTCTGTTTGACTCTGATATGAGCATGGGGCAACACGTCACCGCGGTGGCTAAATCGGCATTTTTCATTTAAGAAACATAAGTCGCATTAGGAAATACATTAGTTTTCTCACCGCTGAAATCTTAATGCATGCATTTGTTACATCTAGGTTAGATTTTTGTAATTCTCTTTTATACGGAATTCCTCAACATGTTCTCAAAGACTTCAATCAGTCCAGAATGCAGCGGCAAGGGTTGTCACCTTAACCGGCAAAAGGGAACACATTACACCTATTTTGGAAAGACTTCACTGGTTACCAGTTGAACAACGTGTTATTTTTAAGACATTGTTAATA